>QTSX02005139.1:0-189458 GCA_014839935.2 Entomophthora muscae
TTGAGATAGCATTTTTTGAAATGCCGTTTTCAAAATTGTGTGTCCTACCGCAAATATATTCATCAAAATTCATCTTGATATCCCCTTATATTTCATTCATTTCCTTAAAGTTGATTGTTCCGCCTAGCTCATAGGCTTCTCTAACCCACAGTGAGCACCCTGCAGGTGCCAATTTTTCCTTTTGCTTTGCTTCCCTATTTTTGAATTCATTCATGTTCATTTGAATTATTTTATTGATTTCAGTTTTATTTATTTGTATTACAGGGGCTACCAGTGATTGGTAACCCCTGTAAACATTACTGGGTGGCAAGGCCGGCTTTTTGGCAACCTTGTCCCCATTTCTTGTTATAAATAAAGTAAATTTAAGTAAAACATAAATAAACTTACTAATTGTTTCCCCTGCAGGCCCCTCAGCCACAGGCGCCCCTTCTGCAAACTTCATGAGTGTTGGCTAATCTTCATTTGATTTCCTGGGCTTGATTTTACTAATTTTCTGTGCTACTTGTGCTTTCTCTTGATTTTCATTTGATAAATTTTCATTGTTTATTGTAGCCTTTCTGCTTCTTGATTGTGCTTCATTTTCATCTTTTTCATTTGATCAGTTTCCTCTTCATTTGTGTTAATTTCCTTTGAAATTTCAATTCCTTTAATCAATTTGAGATTTTGAGTATTATTTTGGTTGTTTTTTTGCAAATTCCCACAAGTTTTAACTTTCATTGTTGAAATTCAAATTTTTTAGCAAATCTTTTGAAGATTTAAAACTGTTTCCTTGTGTTTTTCTTTGACTATTGTTCCCAGACTATTTTTTGTGGTTTCATTTTGATGGATCAAAGCCCTTCCCTCATTTCCCAGCTGATTTACTGCAATTTCCCTGATGTTATGTTCAAGCTTAACAACCTTTTGGAGAGCTGACTCTAATTTGTTGATTAGGCTGTAGATATTTGACATGTTGTTTGAATTACATCAAAAAACTGGTTTTTATACTACTACCATCAATGCATGAATATTTTTCATTGTCAATAATAAATTAAGGACCACAAATGTAAATGTTATATTATATTATTGCAGGTATTTGTTAAATCCTGATATTTAGATATTATGTGCATAGTTCAATACATCCTGTATAATAAAGTTCATTGTAAATATGGCCTTTTTCATTGTAATTTATATAAATGGACTGTGTTTATATTAGGGAGCCGTTAACAATTAGTATAAATATTGATACATAGTGCATTTTACAGCTGGCATATTTACCTATTGATAATAATTCAATAACTTTTTAGTCAGATTTTGTGAGTTGATAATAATATATTTGATCAATAATTATACTAAGAGTTAATTGCTCCCTAATATAAACACAGTCCATTTATATAAGTTACAATGAAAAAGGTCACATTTACTATGAATTTTATTATACAAAATGCATTGAGCTATGCACATAAAATCTAAGTATCAGGATTTAACACATACCTGTAATATTTTAATATAACATTTACATTTTTGGTCATTAATTTATTCTTGATAATGAAAGAAATCATGCAAATAATCATATGTTACTACATCAAATGTACAACATTTTATTAGCTATGGGTGTTATGAAGTGATTGGTTAAACTAGCCTTCACTGTAACAGACATTGATCCATTAAGCTTGGTGAATGAGAAAGCAATAGTACTCTTGCACTGGATGAAAGGTGTTCCTATCAATCAACTAAGTTGTCCTTCCAAGCCATATTAACTAATGATTGTCCAATCATTAGGTTAATAGTGGGCAAATCCTGCAGAGGGATATGGCTGTGAAGCAGAGGATCCTGAAACTCAGCGGCTCCTATTAATATCCAAACATCTATATAACTCTCTTTCTTGATAAATAAATAAAGGATCAATTTTACAACTACTACATTTATTATATTCACTAAGTTGAAGAAACCATCTTAACTTAGTCTTTGATAATTAAAGAGTTGTGATTCAAGTTAAGTGTAATAAGCATCTACCACACCATAACTGCAAATACAACATTTGGTGCTCACTCTGTCATGCAGCATAACAATAGCTTTTGTTTCCCCACCAGAAACTTGTCTTTGGCCAAGGGAGAGTTTGGAGACAAACTTCTCCAAGCATTCCTTTGTCACTAGTGGGACCATCCTGATGGCCTCTTTACAGAATTAAATTGTCTTGCAGGCACAAGAGATGGCCTTCCAAGCAACAGTGTTGCATTCAGTCAGTACTATACCACCTGCAGTAGATTGAGAGCTAATCAGCCCTCCATCTGGATGTTCCTACCCCACTTGAAGTGGACAGTAACGCCAAACCCACCAATCACCACCTGTATCTGGCTATAAACAGCATGGATTGGGGATCTTACCAGAGTGGGGAGGTCCATGAGAAGCTTGCAGTGTTGCCATCCTATGGAGCAAATGCCAAAGAGAAATTCTGCAATTTTAACAGGACTACTCCTAATCAGCTCCATCTTCAAATGAAGACCATAGAGCAGGCAAAGGAGTACCTCTATAGTTTTGCTCACCTGGCAATATGCCACAACTGTATCCATCTGGGATACCAGTTGTTGCTGATCTCTCATCAAGGGAACCTCATCAATAATCAGCAGGCCTTCTTCTGTTGCCTCTATGATGAACTCTTGGGATCAATGACTAATATTAGCCATAAGATCAACAGTGTGGTTAACCAGCAGAATCACACTGCTGCTTGGACGGCCCAAATGGAAGAATGTCTGATAAACTATGTTGCTGCAATGATTGGATCTATGCTCAATCATAAGAGGGTTGACAACAACTGGCTATGCACAGTCACGCATCACGTCAAAGGAGTCAAAGCTGCCTTCTGTCACCTCTGTAAAGAGGTCAAGTTGCTCTGTTGTTCTGTAGGTAGGATCAAAGACAGACCTACCCCAGTACAGGATGGAGAGGGCACAGCCATCATTCAGAGAGACATGGAGGAGCTCTCTGGACACATGAGCAAGATTTATAAAGGTCTTTGTCAATTGCTTGCAGATTGTTGCCATTTTTACGCTGAGTTAGCTAAACTCTCAAAGCTAATCAACAACAACCATGCACGTATTGAGGAGAACCATGACAACCCAGAACAACTGAGAAATATCAACATGCTGCCAAGGAAAATTCAGGCATGCAGTTTTATGGTCAAGAATCCAGAATTGAGAATCTTGCGGAAGAATTACAGGCTGCTAACCAAACCATTAGGGTTTTTTCACAATAAGTTCAGTTGCAGTGTAGCAACATTCAGTTGCTTCAAGAGCAGATGAAGCAACTTCTTGCAGTAAATCTCTGGCAGTCAAGGCTGAAACCAGAAGTACAAGGAACCACAGGAAGAAGTCCCAGTGCTCTCCCTTAACAGTCAGGCTATGACTGATGACCGTCAATCTTTTCATAGCTACAAGAGCAATGAGGACAATATAAGCTGCACAACAAGGAAAGTCTATGTTTCTGAGCCTGTTTTAGACAGCAGTGAAACGCCTTTTCCTGGAGCAGCTGCGTCTACATCAAGAGCCAACAACAACACAAGAGATGCTACTTCTGAAGTGCAATTTTGCGCATCAAACTTGAGAACTTTGTCCCCTCTGCCTAGGAGAAGTTACAATTACAGTACTTCTACTGTAATTCAAAACTTTAAACCTATGAATATTCCAAAATTCAACAAAAAAATCCAATTTACATATGTTTTTGAGACTCTACAGCAACTCCATGTATGGCGCAGATGAAGCCATGAAAAATGCAGCCATTTTTAATTGCCTAGATTCAGAGACTCAGACCATAATCATGCCCAGACTACCTGAGCAGGATTGGACTTATGAGAACATGTCTAGGGCTCTTATTGCAGAGTTTGGTAGCAAGGAAGCTCTATTTTGTTGCAAAATGGAGTTTACTGAAGGGAAAATTAAGAAGGGGGAAAGCCTAATGGATTTCTTGGAGCGTTTCTATCTGGAAGCACAGATCTTAGTTTCCATGGGAGCTGCACTTTTGTTGAAATAAAAGGAGCACTTCTTAACTATGTGTGTCCTAACAGAGAACTCTACATTGCCCTCAAATCAGGGCCTTATGGTGCAAGAACAGTCCCTGAACTCATGCACAATCTGGGTTCTTTTAAAGAACAATTCAAGATCCCATTCCCTGACTACAAGAAGGCTACCACTTCCAACTTGGCTAAATTCAAAGGTAAAACCATGGAAAAGAATATTTTAAAGAAAACAGCAACTGGCTTAACCCCTGTGGCTAATGGTCTTTACAATAACCAAACATGCTATAAGTGTGGCCAGCTTGGCCACCTACCACAGTATTGCAAACAACCAAAGGCCAATGTATGTCATATAGGCCCAGATGATAGCAAAGAAGACAACAATCCTACAGAAGACAACAAGGAAGAAGATGAAGAGGAGTAAAAAAACTGCTAAGCAGTCAGGTTGTGGAGAAAACCCTGACTGCTAGTAGTAATAACCCCTCTCCAACACTTGATCCAGACCCTGCTGCCAAGGAGCTGCCTGGAAAAGAAGACAGCCTGATGGACCCAGATTCTAGCACTGAGCGCTACCTACCTGACAAAGAGGAGGTGAACAAGGACTTGCTCCACCAAGTTCTGGCTGTAAACACCATCACAATAAGACAGGCTATACAGGCTGAAGCCTTGCTTTCACATGAAGCAATAGAAACTGTGACAATTTGTTATGCTGAACAACTTTCACATCCTTCTATTGAAGTTACTCATGAAAGTGATAGTGTTAAAAATTGTCACAAATACTACGCTCAGTACAAGTCTCAACTACTCTGGAGACTTTAAAGACCCTGAAACCTGAGCTGACCTCCGCTTTAGAAGCATTTCTTGTGCAGTTCAAAGGTCTAGATGTACACAAAGTTACAAAAATCTTGTCTCCAGACTATGGAGACTGACATGATTGCACCTATATCAAACTTGTTGTCCACAAGCTCAGAGTACAGAAAAATTTAGACTCAGGAGCTCCAGGGAACATAGTTTTCACCAGGTTGGAAGTGAACTCTAATTTGCTCTTGATTTGGACTATGAAGAAGAGTTTGGTACAGCTGGCCCCAATAAAACCAAGGCCTTGGGTGCTTATTCTTCTCTTTCACTTTGGTTTGGTAAACTAGTGGTGACTGCTCTGGCTATAGTTCTCCAAAATAATAGCTATGATATACTTATTGGGAAGAGTTCTATGGCTACTTACAGTACAATTATAAACTATAAGGACAGCACTTTTAGCACTCTTGGTCATTCAGTTCTCATGTTATATCATGAAGATAGATCCAAGGATCTACCAACCAAGAAGATTCATCACATCAATATGGAATACGCAGACAGTGACCTCCCTGTAGCCTATACATTACATCAGAGAAGACTGAAGACCCTCCCCTTGGCTACTAAGGAGTACAAAGAGATACCTCTATATGTGGCCAAAGATTTTGTGATCCCCAAGGGTTTTCAAGTTATTCACAGCACTGGTATTAGTTTGGGATTCCCAAAAGGATTACATGGCAAAGTCCACAGCCTCCACAATGAATCCTGCTTTGAACCTTGGATTTCTCCTGGAATAGTAATACCTTCTAATGAGGAAATCTTGGTCCTTTTGGGTAATCTTTCTAATATTTCCATAAAGGTCAAAAAGAACCAACTTTTAGGCCATCTTCAACTTAAAGAAAACTTGGTTTTACAGAGGTCAACCCCTTTGGGGAATTCAGTGAATTTGAGCTCCCTTGCAACAGCCCTGTAGTTATATTGTTAATTCCTAGAGAATCACTCCAGGGATTATCCAAGCCACAGAAAGACCAGGCATTGCGTCTTTTTGATAAATACAGAGCTGTCTTTACAGAGCACTACCATGACTTGGGAAAGGCTCTAGGAGTAGAACATGTACTGGACATGCAAGGTACAGCTCCCATATGTTCCCTTCCTATCCGGAGAAGCCAGGTCCAACAAACAATTGTCAACAAAGAACTACATAAACTCCTCACAGCTGGACTTCTTGTCCCTAGTAGAATTCCTTGGTCCTCTCCCCTTCTAATAGTAAAGAAGAAAGACGGATCCAACTGCGTGGTAATGGATTATTTCAAATTAAATTCTGTCAAAAAGAAGGATTTGTATCCACTTCCACAAATTAACAACACACTTGACAAGCTAGGCGGCGCCCAATTCCTTAGCACTATGGATCTAATTAGCAGCTATTGGCAAATTGACCTTTCAAAAGAAGACCAAGAGAGATGCGCAATCATCACAGAGCAGGGCCTTTTCCAGCCTACACAAATTTTGCAAGGCTTAGCTAATGCCCCTACCACTTTCCAGCGCGCAATGGACTCAGTGATGGGTGACCTAAAGATTTCTTGTTTACTTAGATGACATCAATGTCTTCTTGAGAACCTTCATTCAACACTTGGAACACCTGGAGGCTGTATTTCAACAGTTTATTACAGCTAACCTAAAGCTTCAACTAGGAAATACAATTTCTTTAAAGAGCATTTGGAATTCCTAGGGTATATTATAAGTAAGGATGGACTTAGACCTATTCCTGAAAATGTGGAGGCAATTACCCAGATGCAGCAACCAAGAAGCAAAAGGGACATTCAAGTATTCTTGGGGATTATAGGATACTCCAGAGGTTTTATTCCTAATTTTGATGGCTTGGTAGGACCTATATTCCATCTCTTGAAGAACAAGGTTGAATTCTAATGGGCTCTGGGTTGTCAAAAAGCTTTTGACAAATTAAAGGCCACACTTGTCACCAAGCCTGTCCTGGTGTACCCTGATTTAGATTGACCCTTTGTTGTCCATACAGAGGCTAGTATCACTGTAGTAGGAGCAGTTTTATCCCAAATAGATGACAAAGACCAGGAACATCCTGTAGGCTACTGTTCAAAAGCCCTGAATTGCCACAAGTGCAACTGCACGGTCATGGAACAGTAATTCCTGGCAGTTATATACACTTATCAACCATTTAATGTGTATCTACATGGCATCCATTTTACTGTGGTGACAGAACACACGTCTCTTAAATGGCTCAAGACCCTGAAGGGTTCTGAAGACTGTTTGGCATGTTGGGTCATCAAACTCCAAGAATTTGATTACAAGATTGTACATTGTGATGGAGCTTCCCACCAGAATTTAAATTGTCTATCTAGACTCCCAGCTGTGGCATTAGTTTCATCAGCGGCAGACAAGCTTTATGAAAAGCTACTCCTGGACCAGACTTTGTGGGGGGAAGAGCCACCTGAGATCCAGAAAATTCTGAAAAATCTTGTTGTGGATACTAAGGTCAAAAATAAGCAGCTGTTTAAACTCCAAAGACAAATAGATACCGTACATTAGACCTTCACTATGTACAGGTGCAATCTTATCAGCCCATAAAACCGTAGGTTATGAAGGCATTCAGAAGACACTGAATCTTCTACAACAACACTGTTACTGGTAAGAGTATATATTCATATGTAGTAGAAACACTGGCTACCTGCCATAATTGCAACATAGAGCAACCAAAAGTCTTGTGCTACCAGCACCATTTAATCCAACCTGATTTTGTGTTTCATACTGATGCAATAGATGTAGTTGGGCCTCTTCCACTGACCACTAGCAAAAACAAGTTTGTGATTGTATCAGTAGATCAGCTTAAAAAATTGGTGGAAGAAAAGGCAATTCTAAAACAGTTGGCACTGACCACAGCCAAGTTCATTTTAGAGAATATCTTCTATAAGCACAGCTCCCCACAAACACTGCTGACAGATAACAGGAAAATTTTAAAAGCTACATGATAACTAGGCTAAACAAGCTTATGGGTATTGGTGGTACTTTGTCAACACCCTACCATCCACAAAATAATGGTATGATGGAATAAAATAATGGAAGCCTGGTTCATATCCTGCAGAAGTTAAGATATCAGCATGAATTGGAATGGGGTACCTATCTTCCAGCTGTGGCCTTTTCTTACAACATTGGCTTCCACAGATCAACTGGGAAAAGCCCTTTTCATATTCTATATGGCCAGCAACCTAGCCTGCCCCCTAATTTATATAGCTTGGTAAATTCCAGTGAAGCTATATCTCCAGACACATACCTCCAAAGGTTATCCCAGGCGCTGATTAAGCTATAATCAGAAGCACACTTGACCAATCTGGCCACCAAAATCAAGGACATTGATTGAGAAGAACAGCACTGCCTGGCTCTTCCAGTATATAAGATAGGCAGTAAGGTGTATTTCTACAGCAATTGAGGATATGATTGTGAAAGTAAGCTTGCATTGTTATGGTAAGGACCAGTGAGGATAGTCCAGAAAGTAGGTGTAGACAGTTACACCTTGAAGGACCTGGAGAATGGACAATTGATTACCTGAGTACATGTGCAGTATATGTGCAAGGCTCCTGGTGATCAAGACTAAACCCCATTAAGGATAGCAACTTGGAAAAAGAAAAAAAAACTAATATAAAAATCCATGAGTTGTTACCCCAGTTGTATCGAAAATGAGATAAAGCTTATAGAAAGAAAAAAATAGGATGGTTTAAGTAAAAAAGTACTTTATTAAGATGCTATTGCCTCTAAACCCAGGCGCAACTGGATGTATACTTTTGCCACTGCTGTGTATATTAGCCAGACATTGGGCAACCAGCTGAATGCAAATGGAAGGAAAGGAGATTTGTCAATGGGAAGGAAGTTTACGCAGCTTATACTAATGGAATAGGGAAAATCAAGTCCAAGTAGAATGCACTCCCACAAAAGACTCTTGTGTTGTGTATATTCCTCTGGTGTCTTACCTTCAACAGAGTACATGACCCCAAGGAGCCACTCAATATACTCAGGCATATGGTGTAGTCTCTAGTGATAGACAACTTTAGAGCTGCTAAGCACCAGATTTCCAGCCAACATCATTGACTGATGACTTCCTGCCCTACTGTAACTAAGAAGCTCTAAGACAGCACCCATAGCCTTCTGTAACCAATACTTGTGACTATCTAAACCATGCCACAAGGGCACAGGACCTGTAGCAGAACCAGGATCAGCCCACACAGTAAATACCAGCTCAAGGAGTTCAAGGGCTTGAGAGATCTGATTTTCTGTCAGAAATATTCCATCAAAGGAGAAGTCCTGAAGGCACAGCTGAGCATAACTTACAAGCTTCACCCTAGGAATAGTCCAGTACACTGTATTCCCTACCTCAAGTTTTTGGTGGAAATTACATAAGGGTTTTCCAGGGCCAGCATCAGTGTTGACCACATGACTACTGGCCCACAGAAGCGCAAGGTAGGGATTTTCCCAACAAAGAAAGGCAACCATTTCAATTAAGGAACCCTGACTTCCTTCTTGCATTTCTACAGGAGCTGAGCTTGCTTTGCCTGTGTTTAATTCTTGAAGAAGATTGGTTAAGCTGGGTACAGGTTCATCAGATCTAGTAGTGGACACATGTGTAGGAGTCTCTTTCTTGCCAGTATGGTTCCTCTTCTTGGTGATAGTTGATAGTTGTGAGGAAGTTGGCATGCTGGATTATATTGTTACAGAACTAATAGATGTAGTATTTGGTTTATAATAAACTGTTCTAGAAGATCTATGGAATTCTGCATCTATTTTACTGCCCAATATTTCAGTGAATTTAGCTTCTTCTGATGCAAGTATGGGCAAGTTGCAAGGGATGTTGTTAATAAGAATATCAGATTTTCCCCTTTGGGCTTTACCAATTCTCTGTTTGGGCACATCAGTATAGCAGACAACTGTCTTTATTTTCCTTTTTGGGTGATTCACCATGCTGAAAGAGGTTGTGTATCTTTTATAGTAACGTCTAGTTTAGTGGGGGAAATGTTGTGAAGTGATTGGTTAAACTAGCTTTCACTATAACAGACATTGATCCATTAAGCTTGTGAATGAGAGAGCAATAGTACTCTTGCACTGGATGAAAGGTGTTCCTATCAATCAACTAAGTATTCCTTCCAAGCCATATTAACTAATGATTGTCCAACCATTAGGTTAATAGTGGGCAAAGCCTGCAGAGGGATCTGGTTGTGAAGCAGAGGATCCTGGCGCTCAGCGGCTCCTATTAATATCCAAACATCTATATAACTCTCTTTCTTGATAAATAAATAAAGGATCAATATTTAGAACTACTAAATTTATTATATGCACTAAGTTGAAGAAACTATCTTAACTTAGTCTTTGATAATTAAAGAGTCATGATTCAAGTTAAGCGTAATAAGCAACTACCACACCATAACCGCAAATATGACAATGAGTTTGGGTAGTTCCATAGGAAATGACTACAGTCTGCAAGGGATTATTGCAGACCCTTGTCAATCTTGCTAACATGTTTGAAGATCTCCTCCATGTCCCACTGGACTATGGCAGTAGCCTCCTTGTTAGGCGCCAAAGAAGAACTGTCCTCAATTATCTTCATGGCAAAATGGAGCAACTCAACCCCATTTCACAAGTAACAAAAGATAGCCTCTTCTCCTTTAACATAATGAGTTACCGTGAAGAGCCTGTTATTGTCAACCCCCTTGTGTTCTAGTATTAAGCCAAGCATTTTGGCAACGTAGTTGTTAAGGTGTTCCTCAAGCTGAGAAGACCATGTAGCTGTATAGTTCTGATGGCCTACTAGGCTGTTTATCTGGTGGCTAATGTTGGACATCAACCCTATAAGCTCATCATACAGACGTTAGAGAAATGCCTGTTGGTGGTTAATCAAATTCCCTTGATGCAAGATGAGGGAGAGTTGATACCCCAGATGTATGCAATTATGGCAAATTGCAGGATGGGCAAAACTGTGCAAATACTCCTTTGCTTGTTTGATTGTCTTCATCTGTAAGCGGAACTGTTTGAGGGGTAATCCCTGTGAAGTTTCTGAATTTTTCTTTGGCTGTTGTGCCATAAGATGGAAGTACTGTCAACTTCTTGTGTGTTTTCCTGTTCTGGTAGGCCCCAAGGTCTATACTGCCTATTGCCTTCTCCAGTTATTTCTGAGTGGGCTCTGCATTCCTGTCCACTTTAAGTGGAACTGGCACATCCAGGTGTAGGGATGAGTGGTCTTTTATTTGACAGGGATCTTGCATATCAGCCATGAATTGACTAAAAGCAACAAATTCACTATGAAGACCATCCCTTGTTCCAGCAAGGCAATTAATTTCTGTTAAGAGCCCGTTGGAGTGGTCTTGCAAGTGGCGGTGGAAAGCATGGAGAAGATCATCTCCATTTCCTCCCCGGGCAAAAGACAAGTCCCTGGCAGGGCGGCAAGCACTATAGGACTGCTGCATACTGAGTGAGCATCAAATGTTGTAAACCAGGCTATGGTGTTTGATAATAGCTTAACTTGGATTACAGCGTGATATACTTCACCCTAAACTAAGTGCTTATTAAAGACTATCCTAGTATGATTAATGTGTATATAGTGTAAAATCAATTCTTTATTAATAATAACAAGGGAAGAGCTATATAGGGGATGGAATTAATGTTTAGCCACTGATACTCTAATCATGCTTCAATGTCATATCAAGTTGTTATTCAGCCCATCATTCATTATAATTTTTTGATGGTCTAAATAACCCTCTGAGGTTATAACCTGTTGATCCACTGAACTAGTTATTCCTCTGTGCAACAGATCTATTCAGCACCTCAAACTAGAGCCTCATGAATGGCAGGTACTATTGACGTCAGTAATGGCTAGTTTACACTAACCACCTTACAACACCCCTGAAGCCTGATATCATTATTTATTTACCCCTTTTTATATTCTGGTTAACTGACAATATCTTGGCAGATAGTGCTTTGATATTGCTCAAATTAATATCATTAGAAAGCCCTTAATCTCAGCTTTGGAGTTGTACTGCAACTTTATATTTCAATACCAATTTGGTATCTTGAAGTGCTTTGAATGTAAGCTTACAAAATTATTATTTGAAATAAAATGTGCAAATTAACTCTTAAAGTACGATATTTTAATCAGTAAACTAAATTTAAAGTATAAATCACCATTTGGCTTACTTTTAATAAACAACTCAAAAACCTTTTTATTTTAAAAAACTTAAGTCTATTATAACTTTGAACAGTTTTTAAAAATTGAACTTTATATATCTTAAATCCATCAAAATAAAATTTTATTTTTAATCACATATAAATATTTGCTTGTATAATTAAAATTGTATCTTATTTTTATAGATACAATGGCTAGGATTATTTTTATCATTTAGTTTAGGGAAATTTTATCTCTCAAAAGTTTAATTGATTAAACCAAGATTTTGAACATCTTTTTTATGTTTGAATTTAAAAATATATATAATATCTCTAGAATACAGCATATAAATATAATTTTATAAATGGCCATATAAAGCTAATTTTTTAATATTAAATACTTAAAATTTTAAAGAGAAAAAGTTTAGTCTCTTACAAGTTCTTATTATTTATTTTTCTATAAAATTTGACTTAAGAATAAATTGCTTATGCTAAATAAAATCATTAAAATTTTAATAAGAGTTTATAGTTTTAATTTAAAACTTTAGTTTTAGTTCTTAACTTTTTACCAGATTTTTGTATAAAATAACTCTAAAATTATTTAATATTTATTTAACAAATAAGAAAAAAGCCATTCACCTCTTTTTAAAAGAGAGATTCAAAAAATATTCTATTTTTATTTAAATACTTTTAAAAAAGATAATATTTTAGGTAACAATTAGATTTCCAACAGAACTCATAATACCAGTTTTTATCATATAATTATGCTGATTTTTTAGAATGATCTCATTTTGTGTTAATCAGGTTTCAAGAAATAATGATATCTGAAATAAGATTGTTACCAGCTTTTAATACAGTGTCACAACATCTTTGATTACTCCCTCTCAGGAAATTAACGCCCCAAGTAGTTCACTTAATGGCCCACCACACAACTCACCAACTAGTCATTAACTTGGTGGCACTCCTATCATTTGCTGTCTATTATGGGAATTAAACAATCTGATCCTAAAAGGAACACAACTTGAGTAAGCCTCATGACTTAAGAGGAACATTATTCAGATAAGCCCCATGACCTTCATGACGTACATGGACAGTATGTGGCTTTCCATGATACTATATATTATCATATATTCATACCCATTAAAGTATCATTATCTTCTTAATTTTCCCCTTTATCTTGTTTATTATACTTCCCAGAAGTATATACTCAACAGTGGTAGAACAGGTAGGTTATTCACACCTATGCAACTATAAGAAAATATTCCTGCCAAGGAAAAGAACCAGAAAATGGCCCTTCCTGCAGGTTGAAGAGACTACAAAGAGGGACAAAACATACCACAGGATACACCATCTGTAACAACGTTCTTGTCCCCACTGAACAATACAACCTTCTCTACGCCTGAAAACTCTTAAACTTGCCTACAACTTCTGCAAGCCTGCAGGTGCCCAAGATACCCAGTATCATCTTTCAACGCCTATGTACCGCAGAAACTGGGGCTTTTGCAGGGCTACACTGGGAAAATGCCTCCCTCTGGATCAACAGCACAGAAAGCAGGTTCAAACAAGTAGGCTATCCCTGCAGGCTCTGGGTCAGTGAGATTGCCCTTTGTGTCACAGGAACCGCATCACATTTTGTAACCAAATGGCTAGCACAGCACCCCAACCAGAAGGAGATCCAGGAACTGTTTAAAACTTCATTCCTCAAAAATTTATCCATGAAGAATTCCAATGTTGTTATAATGACCAAACTCAGAACGTTCAAAATGACAGGAACAATCAAGGAGTACATTGCCACATACAAAGACCTACATGACTGTGCTCTTAACACCATCAACTTTGACAAACCCAGACCACCATTAGACTTCTACAATGGCATCCCCACACACAGTAGACACCAGTTTGACATGACCCTCTGCCAGAACCTTGAAGATGTATTCCTAGAGGGAGTATGTGCAGCTCAAAAATCTGACAATCTATACACAACCAACAAGAGAAAGGAGATCCCCACAGCAAGAAAGGACCCTCAATCAAACAAACAAAATAATAGAGCCAACAACACCCATCCTCAAAACAGGAATTGTACTGCCCAAGCTAACCAGGCCATCACAAAAGATATCAATGAGGAGGGAAAAGCTCGGGGGAGTGCTTAGGTGAGCCACCCTCCCCCAACTTACAAGACTTGTACAGGGACCAGTATGTGGATTCAATCACCATGATCCAAGTATCCTCCAGTGATCCTCTACTGTTTGCTGCCTAATCTGGAAATAAACTCCTTACCTATCTTTTTGTTTTTGCAGATATCAGGGCACTGCACTATTTGACACTGGAGCAGACTAATCTTTCATTGACAAGAAATTTGCCAACCTCATGAAACTACCTATGGGTCAAAGCAATATCAAGAGGGTCATCATGGCAGACAACAGAAGCACATCAGTCACCCAAGAGGCTAAACCTTTCTGTGCCCAAATTGGAGACGTGCAAACAACACTCAGTGGCCCTATCATACCAATCCCCAAGTATGCTGTTATACTTGGCCTGGATTGGATGAGAAAGACCAAACCTCATGTTGACTGGTATAGCGCTATCCTCACCATACAATATGGCAAGGTGCACCACCATGTTTACCCTACCCATCTTGACACACTTATGAGAGACCATGTGTTTGTGAAAATCATGGAAACAGAAGAGGAAACTGACCCTATAAAAATCAATTGGAACACCTGTACATACAAAGTTATTCATTTCAAAAATACAGAAACCAGACATAACAACAACTACATCCAAGACCAGCTAGTTAGTGAGTTCCCCTCTGTCTTCCAGGAAGCCCTCCCAGGCTTACCACCAGACTGAAGCATACAACATGAGATTGACCTCAAAGGAAGCATACCTAAGGCACGCCCTATCTATTGCCTCACACCACAAGAATATGACGCCCTAAAAGTTTATCTTGATGAAGCCCTTGAGCAAGGACTCATACAACCATCAAAGTCTCCTTTTGATGCTGCTGTCTTTTTTGTAGCAAAGAAAAATGGAGGACTTTTCCTAGTCACATACTACAGAGCGCTCAATGAGGTCACAATTAAAAAAAATTATCTCCTGCCCCTGATTAACAACCTTTTTGACGCCCTGGGGGGATCCTAAATTTTTATAAAGATTGATCTAACAGCAGGCTATCACTAAATTTGTTTAAGCCTGAAGATATCCCAAAATTCACCTTCAGAACCAAATACAGATCCTTTGAATATGTTGTTCTCAATTTTGGGATGACCAATGCCCCCAGTACCTTTGTGACCTTCATGAACAAGGTCTTCAAAGAACACATCAGAAAACAGGCAATTATCTACCTGGACAACATCATCATCTACAGCCCAAACTTGAAGCAACACTGGGAAGATGTCTGCCTGGTCCTCTGCACCCTAGAAGAAAATCAACTAATTGAAAAACCCTCAAAGTGTGAGTTTTTTTGGCTGAACTTCCATTTCTCAGTCACATTATCAGTAAGGACAGAATCAAACCAGATCTATAAAAGATATGTGCCATAACCAAAATGCCAGCTCCAAAAAATAAGAGTGAACTCTGCACCTTCCTTGGAATGATGGCCTATGTAAGAAGGTTTATCCCTGACTGGGGCGCCTTAACAGCTCTCCTATCTGTCATTAAGGGCAAAACAACAAATTTTGTCTGGACTCTGTTACAAGACCAGCACTTCTGTCAACTAAAAGAATGTATGGTTACCGCCCCTATTCTCCAGTACCCAAATTGCAAGGAAATCTATGAATTAGAAACCAACACATCTGACTACGCCATAGGAGGGTTACTCTGTATCCAAACGGCAGAAAAAGACTGCCTTCCTGTGGCGTACAAGTCAAGGAAACTATTCAATGGCAAACAAAGATATCCCATACACAATAAAGAGTTGGTAACCATCATACATTGTCTCATGAAATTGAAATTCTATCTAAAAGGGGCCCAAATGTTCAAAGTACTCACCAAACACAAGTTGTTAATATTCTTCAAAACACAACATTACTTGTCAAGAAGGCAAGCCAAGTGGATGAGCCTCATTCAGAGATACCCAATGCAAATTTAATACAAGCCAGGCAAGGAAATGCTCACTGTAGATGCCCTGTCAAGGCTATACAGCAAATATGTCCTATGTGCTGAAAGCAACCCTAATTGGCCCATGTTAATCATGGGGAATCTCCAAGAAGGGTTCCCACCTGGTACACCAATGGACATCCAAGATAAAGTCCTTAATAACAAACATCTGTTCAAAAACGTATATGGCACATTGCACCAAATCCTTCCAAATGGTGACACCATACCTTACGTCCCATCAACACAAAAGATTGACACAATCCTCTGATATCACAGAGACTTGGGCCACACCTGCAGTAAAAACTTGCATGAATACCTTAAGTCACGCTACTTGTGGCTCAACATGCTAGATGATATCCAGGAAGTATTAGAACAGTGCAAAGTCTGTGAAAGGTACGCCCAAACCAAGGCACTGCCCAAGTCAATAGTACCTGTATCTTTCATGCAACTCTTTAAGTTGTGGTCACTGGATATTGTGGGACCAATGCCTGGCAAAAACAAAGGCAAAAAGTACATCATAACAGCTATTGACTACGTCACCAGATGGCCTGTAGCGCAAGCTACAAAAGAACATAAAGACAATGATATAAGACAATTTATTGGGAAGGAGATCATAGCCAAGTTTAGAAAACCCAACCTCCTGATCACAGGCAGAGGCACCAAACTCAAGGCCATTGACACCAATATCTACCTTACCAAGAATGAGATAAAACATATCATTACCAGCCCATACCACCCACAAGCAAATGGACAAGTAGAACAACTAAACGGCTCACTAGTTGAAGCCCACAGTAAGTTATCTGCTAACAATTCAAAAGCCTGGGTCAACATGCTGCCAACAGCACTCATGGTGTGCAGAACTTGAGTCAACCACAATACGGTAAAAAGCCTGTATGAACTTGTCTATGAGAATAAGCCTGGCATTGTTAGCACTACCTCAGGACCACATTTATCTCTACCTAAGAAGGTACCACACAATAACAACCTTGATGTACAGTGCTCAAGGAAGAATCAAGAGGACAAGGAAAAAATATTGGAAAGAGAAGCAATCCCACTACAACAGGAATGCTTTCAAGTTGGGGACAAGATCTGGGTTGTTAACAACAACATGCATAAGTTGGACCCAGGTTTACGCAGACCAGGCATTGTCATGGAAGTCAAACCTAACAACACTTACCTTGTCAAAGGAATTGGCGCAAAAACCAAGTTAAAACGTATGCACCATGACTGACTCTGCCTATGTAAGGCAAGAACAGCCCAACGTAACTCCAGACTCCCTGTCCCTAATGCCAAACCTTATCAGCACCAAGCATGTATCCCCAACACTCCCAAGAAGATTCCTAAGGCTCCATCTTCCAGCACCCCAGGGGGAGATGTTGCAATATCTTTGATTACTCCCTCTTGGGGAATTAACACCCCAAGTAGTTCACCAAATGACCCACTGCACAAATCATCAACTAGTCATTAATTTGGTGGCACTCCTATCATTTGCCCATCTATTACAGGGATCAAACAATCCAAATCCTAAAAGGAACGCAACTTGAGTAAGCCTTGTGACCTAAGAGGAACATTATTCAGATAAGCCCCATGACCTCCATGATGTATATGGACAGTATGTGGCTTTCCATGATACTATATATTATCCTATATTCATACCCAATAAAGTATCACTCTCTTCTTAATTTCCCCTTTATCTCATTTATTATACTTTTTAATAAGTATATACTTAACAACAGTTTAATTTAGCTGTAAGTAAAAAATGTTTACTTTAATATAGGTTTTTCTATTATAAGGATTAAATAAAATTTTATTTTGATAAAGGTGTTGTAATTTTTTAAATTTATTGATAGGAAAATTAAAACATAATTTTAAAGTGCAAAGTAGCACAGTTAATAGGAAACAGATTAATCTTTAAAATAATGACCCTTATTGTGGTATAGTGACAGCCTGAATAAGGGCAGAAAATATAAGAAGATAATAAGACAAACCTATTATTTTATTTAATAGGTTGAAGGTTATATTTTGGTAGTGGGGAATTATTGACAGGATAAAGAGGCACCAACAGAATGAATTGTCATATGGAGGCAGGGGAGAAGTGGCATAGGAAAAAGCCCATGGTACAAAAACAACTGGTTTCATGTGTCTTGCCAAATAAGAAAGGTGGTTTTTCCAGGCTATAAATCTATTTTAGTCTAAAGAAGTGAATGTCAAGTTTTGTGAGCAATTATACATTGATTTAACTACTTCTTTTCAGAAGCAAATATTCAGTTCAAAGGCATAGAATAACAAACAATACAAAATGAGCAGGTGATTGTGCAACTGTTTTGTTGCCATTAACATAAATGGACTATGTTTTGGCTGATTTATTCTGGATTATATTACCCCTGGTCTTTGTTTGGCCACTCATTATCATAAGTTATCATGTTAGCCCCAATACTGTGGTGGGATCTACCCTCAGGCCCAGATGCCCCACTGCCTGTGTTGGCCAGTACCTCATTCTGAATTTGGCTCCCTGAAAAGTCTAGTAAAAGCTTTAAATTTTATAGCTTTATATTAAAAATTATGATTTTTGGCTTAGAAGTTAACTTTCTGAAAACCAAAGAAAATTACACTTTGATGCTTGGTGTTTTGGTTTTGGTACTCTATGTAAAAAAAATTTCACTTTTGGGGAGTCCTGTTTTGATTTCTGCACTTTTGACTTATGGAAATTCAAACTAATAAACTTGACCAACCATGAAATCCCTAAAGTTATGGTTTCATCCAAAACCATACATAACATATCGTATTACTCATATAATCATGAGACCAATTAATGATAATGATCCCAAAACTCATATGAAGAACACTGCTGATCCCTATCTCAATAAGTGATACATAAGTCACACTTTTAGTGGTGCAATGGCTTTGCAACAAGATATAAGAAGACTCACCCTTGTCAATAAGAAACATTTGTTTTGAATTCCCTTTCATTCTCTTCTTGAACTTTTTACATCCCCAACCCAAAACTTTTAATGATCTAAAAATAGTTCAAAAACAAAATTAATTTTTTAAATTTGAAAATACTTTACTATAACACTTTTGATAAATTTTAATGTACAGCATTAAAGTATATTTCTTGAAAACTACTGTATAGTATATTTAATTAGCTTATGAAAATTAAATTCATTGAAAAAATTTAGATAAAAAAAGAAATTTCAAAAAAATAAAACATAGTATTTATTTGTCTCAAATTTGTAATACTTATTAAGAGTTATGTTTATTTACTTTGAGCCTTTCAAATTGACTGGATTGGGTTCTTATATGAATAAGTTATAGGTATTGTTTCTCTTATCAGATCAAATTGTTATACCTTATGTGTTGATTTGAATAAACTCCATAAAATCAAAAATAATTGTCCTTGACCTTTAAGTCTTATAGTATATAATGAATGTTTTAAGTAGTCTCTCTTTTCCTCCTTATCAAAAATTGTCCTCCTGGTGTAGTTGGTTATCACATCTGTCTAACACACAGAAGGTCACCAGTTCGAATCTGGTGGAAGACATTTTTTATTTTTAGATAAAATAATAGAAAGTATACCAGTTTACTATAAAGAGAAATTTTTTGAATTTTTATTAAAGGATTATGGTTTTACAAAAACCAATAATTCATATTTCTAAGGTAAACACTCATCTTGGCAAAATTAAAAGAGATATATCTATGTTCAGTTGGACTACATTTCTTAAAATACCACTCTTAGTTCCAACCTGGATTGTTTAAGGCAGTTGGGTTAATACTAAATTTCCACTATAGTGGAATTCAAATAGATAGAAATTTAAAAACACTATAGTGATTGTTTAAAAATAACATTTAAGAATAAAATAGGATAACATATAATCAGATGATTTATAAGTCATAAATTTTTATGCCTTTTAATATTCATGTTTAAGTTATAAAATTGCATAAAATTATATTTACAAAGAGAACAAGTTGTTTTTTATAAACTGGTTTCTAATTTCAAGTAAACCTAAATTATATTTTATGAAGATATCAGGGGTTCTCTATCATTCTTACCATCAATTAACTGGTAGATTAATGTTGAAACAGCAGGGTTGACCCATCAACAAGGTTCCAACTAATTGCATTTTTGACCCGCAATCCAATTATCCAGCCACCCAAAGCCAAGTTAGGAAGTCACCACAAATTCCTAGAATTAGCAAAATGAACAAACAATGATCCCATACAGTGGATGGCTTGATTTAGCGCTTGACTCATTATAAGAATCAAGCCACCCCCTTCATCATCCAACTGAGTGATCAACACAATCATGTTCCTCTTATAACAAGTCAACCCAACTATATGATTCCTATCTCCCAATAAAAATAATCATCTAGTCTCCAAATATTTCCCACTTGTAACTCTGCTATAACAGCACAGTTACAACATTAATTTAAGGATAATTAAATGTTAGAGTCAAGTAAAAAGACTGGCCCCAGTTTTATAAAATATGATATTACATAGCATTAACTCATCTATTTCCCAATTATGCAATAATTATACAGTAGTTTTAAAAGCTATGGCGACAACCAAAAATACCTCAGATCTAAACTAAAAAGTGATTTCAGATTTGAACAAAATCCAAGTTGTGTGAGATTCAGGATTCAAATAATTTAAATATTTTTGATCAATAAATGAACTGTCAAACAAAAAACAAAATTTCACTAGCCCATTATACAAAATTATAGCAAATATCAAGCAGCATTGTTTAAACCACAAACAAAATGAACTGACACAGCAAGTGAGATGGATGGATGCTGTTCTGGAGTATATTACAATCCAATCAGGATTCATATGAGGCACCAACAGAAAGACTAAAATAAAAACAAAATTTGAGCAATCTAGAAGCAAGATTCCACAAGTATGAAATGAAATGAAGTCACACAAGATGTGTAATATGAGTAGTCTAAAATAGAAGTATAACAGTTTAACAGCCAATCAACAGCTATCTGATTTAGGAACAGAGGAATTTTATTCAATTTCATGGCTCCTGATCTGTGTAGAATGGTTTTGAGAACCTTCCAAATATGGAATGGTGATTACAATAAAAAATCATAAAATTTTAAACTTCTACTTTTAGTGATTTTATCCTAGGTTTTATTTTAAGATGGGTTTCAATAGTAACAACATTTTCAACAGTGCCAGCAACTAAGCCAGCAGCAGCCAATCCAGCTTCAATGGAGGCAAGGCTCAGAATGTGGAGGCACCCATTTACACCCAAGCCTTTGAGGCGGGTAACAAGGAAGCTGACCTGTACCTGACCCCCAACCCCTATGGCTTTGACTTGTTCAGTAGTCACACAGTGTCTAGCTCTGCTCCTGCTCCTGTACCTACCCCCGCACAAGCTGCCCACCAACCAACCAATAAGAATGGCAATCTTATTTGGAACAACTTCCTCCACAAGCCAACCTGCCCCCCTCAGCCAATCAGACTCCAGCCCCAGCTCCCGTGACCCAGTGCCCCAAGCAACAAATTATCACCACCCAAATTCTTCAGGAAATTGTGGCATTGAACCTGCAGGGTCTGTCCTGGGATCTGATTGCTGACCAATTGCAATTTACCCAAGCCACAATAATGCAGGAATTTAATAACTTAATGAACAAGGGGAATCTGATTGGGACAGCCAAGAAGCCAAAGAAGGCCCCCAAGTCCCAAATCACCGAGGCGTACCCTATCATGCTTGACCTCCTTCAGCAGGACCCTAAGCTTTCCTTGACCCAGGTCTGGAAGCAAATTGCGCACCATGGCATTTGGGTGTCTGAGCGCATGGTGCAGCTCTGGATGTATGGGAAGGTGGTGTCAGTCCATGTGCTGAACAATGTTGCCGGCAACCAATGGGATGGTGCTGAGGATTCCCCATATGATCAGGCCATTGAATCAACTCTGGTCTGATGCTTGACTAGTCTAACAGATGATGTTGTCTTCATCTCCTACTACAAGCTATCAATAGCTTTTGACAATATTGGTGCCCAAGGAAGAGCTGCCACCCAAAAAGAAAGAAATAAGTTCAAGAAGGGGACATTCATTGGTGAGTTTCTGGCTGTTTCAGCCAAGGGTTTTTTCTACTATTGGATAAACCCAGATTTTACCAATAGCTACTAGTACAGTCACATCCCTGGTGGATTGCTTGACTCCTGGGATGGCTTAAATTACAAGCACTGGGTCTTCTTGAGCCACCAGATGGAGGGTAGCTCCACTGCCCTTGATGCTATCCAGCAACACGGGCACCAGGCCTTTGTGTACTCAGCCGGCCATGCAGACATCCATCTGGGTGAGGTTGTGTTCTTTAACATTGGAGATACACTCCAGGAGCGCTGCCCTCAGGCTTTAAACAACCTCTATGTTGGGGTCCTTGACCACAATTCTCTCTTTGGTTGCCAAATGGTGGCTGAATTGTTTGTGAAGATGGTTTTCCATGTGAATATGGGCAACCAATCACAGAAAGACAAGCGCCTCCCATCCTGTACCACAGCCATCATTCAGCCAATCAAGCCAATGGTGGTCAAGGAATATAATGAGCGGTATATGGCAGCCATCACAATAAATCTTCCTACCCCTACCCCTGCCACCACTACCCCTGCCTTCCAGCCCCACTCATCCAATCCCAGACCTCACAGGCCAGCACTGTCCCAATACCTTCCTTTCCACACTATTCCACCTACTAGGCATCTCTCATCCTCCCCCCAATAAACTCCTGCCACCAAAAATTTCTATTTATATTATCTTTATTTTGAATTTCAATTGTTGATTTTCTCTTTGTTTATAGTTGGTTTCATTCTTTATGTTCAGTTTATTTCTATAAAATCATATATTTACTATTCTGTGTATCTAGATCCAGAACACTGTTATTTTTAGCACTTTGCACAGCCCCTTGTGAAAGTATTAACAACAATTTAGTGATCATCAAAATTTAAATTAGACAATTATAAGTTTATTGTGTTTAGATAAAGTTGTTACTGATCCAAATTCAAAACCTTAATGATAAAATTTAAAAAAATCAGGAGCCAAGTGATAAAGGGATTGTTGTGAAATAAAGGGTCATTCAATAATTCTTTGGTGCAAGTGCACTAATCATATTAATTGTGCACTTGTATCAAAGAATTATTGAATGACCCTTTATGTCACAACAATCACTTTATCACTCAGCTCCTGACTGGCTTAAAGTTTATCATTAAGGTTTTGAATTTGGATCAGTAACAACTTTATCTAAACACAATAAACTTATAATTGTCTAATTTAAATTTTGATGATCACCAAATCATTGTTAATATTTTCACAAGAGGCTGTGTTTGGGTACTAAAAATAATATGGCAATTAAGGAAACAATGCCAACACAAAGCAATTAACATATATTGAGATAAGCATAGAACATGTACACAATGAATAGAAAGATGGGATAATGTAGTAAATGAGAAAACAAACAGGAATAATCAAAGAGGCAATAGTATCAGAATAATACAGATTTTATTGGGGTGAAAGCTATAAAAACATATGGAAAGGTTAGTAAAAAATCAATGAGAGAATTGGAGAAGTTATTGAAGGACCTTGACTCTGCAATAGCAGAGATCAAAGAAATTGACCACAAGGTCAAAGCAAGAGTTAAGTCTGCCGTCCTTGAAGGTGAGAAAATTGACAAGGTGTTGGCCAAGGCACTTATAGCCAAAATACTGGACACCCCTGAGAAGACCATCAAGCGCCTGCTCAACATTCAGAAGACAGTGGTTGAGGGCCTGCAATTTAAGGAGTACAATCTTTCTGTGCCGTCTGTCTAGGTTGACAACCCCAAGAAGTATGCACATATCAAGCCTCAAAGTGCGCCAGGAAAGAGGATAAAGAATTGACAGCACAATTGTTTGCGCCAAGAATGGCTAAGCCTGCTGAAGCTGCCAGCAAGGATGAAACCCAAGAAGGCAATTTAAAAAAGAAAACCAATAAAAATTTCTAAAAACTTACCTGTATTTTTTTTTAGAAAATATTGATTTCAAAATACGTCAGGTCCTGGTCCTCTACATCCCAGCCATGTTCTATGCAAACTTTGCCAGCTATGTGGCCAAGCAACTGACCCTTACCTCCCTGTTTTTCAGGAGCTTAAAGGCATAATTCACCAGACCTTTCCAATGTTGCAAGAGGCTTTAGCTGAGCTGACACATGGAGAAGGGGCATCTGAGTGGGCAGTTACTGCCTACAAGGATGCCCAACTGGTCTAATATCCTTTAGTGGAGTTTACTGTGTAAACTCCATTGAACTTGTTTGGGACATCCTGGCAACGCTCCCATTCAAAAACATGCCAGAGATGGGCTGGGCATACACGGTTGCTTGCTTCTGCTTCCCAGTGGAGCACACCCTCTCTTACCTGCTGGAGAACTTTGGGCGCGCAGTGGGAAAATTGACTGTTGCAGACGCAACAGCTGTCAAGAAAACCAAGATCCTCCTTGCCAACTTTGGGCTGTCTTGGAGCACTGACAAGACAAGGGTACCTCTGGCAATGGAGCTGACCTTCACAAAGACAAAGCATGAGAAGAAGATCAGCTCAGTATACAACATTTTTTGTGAGTTTACAGAAGCCCTTGCCAGATAAAGGCTTCATCTGTTTCTTTACCTTGGGTTCCTCTTCTACTTTCAAATGGGTGCCAGTGTGGAGGACCTGGACGGGGTCCTTCTCAGGATTGACAAGGCCAGGCTCTCCATGGACGGGAAGAAGGACCCCTGGATACAACTTGGTGGACCATATTATCCAAGACGCCCTGGTCCTGGCAGGGATTTACAATACTGCAGCCCCACCAGAGACGCTGCTACTACACTCCCATCTGAAAATCCTGCCTTTTACCAGCAGGCGTCTCAGCTTTGGGAAGAAGAGAGTTGATAGGTTCACTGTAAGGGAAGAGAGTGTTGGTTCCTTGTATGAAGACTAAGGATGTCAATACACAGTTACTAACTTCAAAAATACCTTTTACTTATCTAGGCAGACCAAAACACAGTCTTGCTATCTTTAAACACAGATAAACCTTAATAAAGAGTAGAGTTGAAGAGAGCAAGAGTTGAATTTTTATTATTGTTAGAAAAATATCCTTTTATAGGATTGTTATCTCATGGGCAGTTGACCCAATAATACTAGGGCTGGACTGGCCTATGTATTGGGGCTTTACTGGATAGTGTTACCCAAAAGACATCTTGCCCAATGCTCCATTGCAGAGTCATTGTTATTGCATTATTTCTGCTCCTGAACTTGTCCTAAGGCAAGTGTGATACCAGCTGCAATGCCAAGCTGCTATTGTGGCTTTCTTCCTGAAAACCATTCCATCCATCCCATGTCCTATGGGTGGGATCCACTCCATTGCAGAGTATAACAATATAACACATGAAAAATATATCAAGGAGTTTTTAGGGGTTCAACACCAGCCAATATAGGCAGACCTGGGTTAACCCATAAACCAACCATTATTGTGGCTATGATGTTTGGGATAAGCACCTAAAAGTGCATCAGTGACCAAGTTTTCAGCTCCTATGGAGCACTTGTATATTTTGGGGTGGTGCTGCTGCACTGCTGGACTGATCAAAGTGGATACTTATTTTGGATTGGATTTAGGCAGACCAGTCTATTGATTTTGGGTTGGGAAGAATCATTCTTAATTCTTGGAGCACTTTGGCTTTAGTGCCACCAATTTGGCCAATGCATCAACGTTTGCGCCAAACATCAATTTATTCCAAATATCTTTCTGAATTCCAATTAAAAGATTGATGGCTGAATTATCAAGTCAAAAATCCAGGGATTTCACAAGGCAGGAGTATTTCAATCAGGGTGTATCCACCATCTACGGTGTGGTGGTGGAGGTTGTGCACCACTTCTATTGCCAGGTGGATACATACCAAAGAACCCATTATAGGCGCCCTTAAAAATCTCTTTTCCAATAAAGATATTTATACTCTACTATATTTTTATATTATAAATAATTTTTGTAATTTTTATTTTAGCAAACAATTTTTGCAAAATAAATCCTGGAGAAGGTTTTCATAAAAGCATAATAATATATGTTAATAAAATATAATTCTAATTTGTGCATTGCATATTTAATTTTTTTTAATTCCATTTTTATATTTATTTGATAAGAGTGATATAAATATATTCTCTTAATCCAGTTCAAGTTTTTGGATAGCCTCAGATGCCATAATAAAACATATATATAAAATAAATACATTACAAACCTTCATTGATGGTCCCGCTGAATGTGATTGTGGGCTTAGAAGCTTCTAAATATAAAATGTTAATTGTTTAAATCCTAAATAGTAAATTAGAGAATATAAAAAAGTTGGACACACTAAGCCTTTAATTGATTGGATGTTTGGCAAGGCACATGGGGATGAACAAATCAGCGTGGCCATAGAATTTGGCTACAGTCTTAGCTGGCAGGGTGTGGATCCTGGCCTGCTGCAAATCAAAGAGGTCCTTGGTCCCATTTGGGGTCCCTTGCTTGATAACTTGCTTGAGCCACCCAAAAGCTTCCTTGATGGGATTTAGGAAGGGCAAATAGGTGGGGAGGAAGAGAAGGCGCAAATTTGCCGTGGCCAATTGCTGGGGCCCACTAAAATTCTGGTGTCAATTGATGGAAATTCAGCAAGAATATCTGCCACCTTGTGGAGATCAACATTGTCCAGTACTATTACATTGGTGAAGCCCAGGCTCATGCGCCTCAGGTGCTCCTGGATCAATTAGAGGAATGACAAGAAGGTACAGCTATTGTGTGAACCCAATATTATTTGATACAGCTCAATCCCCTTTGGACTGAGGAGAGCCACCATTGAATAGGCTGTGGCTCAGACTGCAGCACACTGAGCTACCCTGTCATTAGAGCCTTTTGAGACATACTCATATGCATTGCACATAGATGAGGCAAATGCTAATTCCTCAATATAGTAAAATTTGACTTCTCTTGTTTTTGAGGGCAGTGTAGGCCTCAGCATATTTTTTCTGGGTCTCAATGTTGGTTGGGATATTTCAATTGTACAGAGATACCCTGAGCTTTTTTCAGGAAAAGCACATTCCCTTGACCAGATGGTAGTAAAAGGAAATTGAGGCCTCAACCCCAAAAGTAGATTTGACCATGGCCTGTATATTTGCCAGTTCAAGATGGCAGTCCCAGGTTATTCACTGGCGGATTGCTCATTTTTGCTCCTTGGTGAGCATGGTAGAAACACACAAGGATTTCTCCGCAGTAAGGACTTGGCCAGTGTTGATATAGGTGTTGAATGTCTTGGAGATGTACTTGGAATCCACCCCAATAAAGGCTGCAGCCGCCTTGTAGTCACCAGGTTCCTGTATTAGCTTGAGAAGGATGATGTACTTTATGTCAGAAATGCGCTTCCTAGAAGGCTTTGTGGGTTTAGACAATCCAGGATCCTAATTGGTGACAGGCTTGCAAGGCATGGTTACCTTGTTGTAGAAGGCTGCAAACTTTTTTACACCAGCTGTCCCTCATCAGTTCTGTAAAACTCAGGCTCTTTTCCTCTTCCTGGTTGCCATCACTTGACAAAAGGCTTGTAGCTAGTGTTAAGCACAGGATTAATCTTCTCCAACATGGCTGACAGGACCAACTCTTGACAGTACACAGCGTCAAACACATACAAAGTAAGTTCTACCTCCTTGTTTCTAACTTTTTTGGTAGTGGTGACCTTGGTGGGCTTCCAGGTCAGCTTGGGGACCCAAGGGTTGATTCTCTGCACCCTAGCAGCTTGTGCTCCTTGAACCAGCCGTATCAGTGCAGCATCACTATTGAACTCTCCTTTCCCATCTCCTTCCTGAGTAGGCACTTGGGTTGCACTAACTCTGTTCTTTGACCCGCAGGGGTAATGACAACAGGGGTGCACAACAGGTGCATTGTCACTCTGTTGTTGTGTTCCTTCCATTTTAAAATTTAATAAAATACTAAATAAATATCAATTAAGTCACTCATTACTTTTAATTTTTGCTTTTATCTGAATATGGATATTTAATTAGAGTTTTCCCACCCAATATCCCAATTATAGATTTTTTTATTTCTTAATTAGTTGTTTCTGATTTTACAACACCCATTTTAGAATACCTAAAATAATTTCCACCCATTTTCCCAGATTTTACGCCAAATTAAGCACCCAACACAATATTTTTAAATTTATGTCTCAGATTGTGTGTCTTATTTTAGATACCTTGGTATCATTCTTGATTACAATCCATTGCACACAACATTTGAGTGATTTTGTTTACATAGTGAGTTGCTATTGTGTTTTGGTTTTGGGTTGAGTTTTGACTCACCACGCTTGGGTGTATTTTGTCACCAATTCACATAGTAAATATATGTATACCAAAAGTCAACTCATACCATTTTGTTTGTGAATCAATGCATTTTGGATAGTATTTTGAATAGTTTTTCTTTGCGCGTGAGCACTTCTTTGCTGTGTTGACCCATTTTGCCCATTAACATCAAAAATCCCTGTTAACAGAGTTTATATTTTAACCTGATAGTTGGAATTTGTTTAAATCTGAAATCATTTTGTTTAAATCTGAGGTATTTTTGGTTGTTGCCATAGATTTTAAAGCTACTGTATAAAAGCCTTTTCATCTTTTATATAGCAAGCTCAGGTAGCCAGGTAATACTATGGAATTTTAATTTCAGTTGAAGAGGATTATCCTATTTTTTTATGGGGGGGTGTTGCTGAAATTTTCATGGATTGGTCAGGGGTTGTTTCACTGTTGATTAAAGTAGGGAAAGGGAAAATTATTAGTCATTAAATATTATAAAAGAGTATCATGAGTGTACTAAATTTATCTTGAGCTGCAATTTAATGAAGATTAAGAACACAATTCCTGATTAAGATTTTTATGAACAAAGCATTTCTGAATTTTTAAGGACACATTTTCTACATGAAAATTTGTTTCCTTCTACTCATAATTTAATTTTCTATAATTAAAGTCATTTTAGGAAGGGTTTTTAATTTAGCAAAATATTTAAGTGTCTGGTAATTAATTAGGACAAACCAATTAAGGGACAAAAGATAGCAATCAATGGTCAGATTGAGAGACTCAGTTCACCAATCAATTAAGATAGAAAGGACAATTTAACTGAATTATCCACAAGTATAGTCAACATGAAATTAAGCATAGGGACAAATTGGGCTTGACTGTGTCAAAAAGATATTATGGTATTTCCTGGATACACTTCCTAGTTCCTGGCAAGGACCATCAAAATATTTATCAGGAATAGAGTTATTCAACAAGGTTTTAGCATAAAAAGTTTGTGATAATTCAAACAGCAAAAGGTACATTTTCATATAGGAAATCATGTGATTCTAGATTTTAATCATATACATTCTTAAGGGATAAGAAAAAATTCTACTTTCAAAATAGGATACAAGTCTATTGATAGTGAATCAATTAAAAATTTAATGGGAATTCATGTTGTATTAAAGAATGGGAGGAGTTTTTGACCATACCTGCCTCAAAATGATATACAATTAAAACTAAATTAAACAATAAAATAACAGTTTACAACAATTATCACTTCCCTTTAAATTTGTTTTAGCTTTATGTCTTCTATGTTTAATTAGAACAAAACCAAGTTTGGGGTTAGCAAAGGTAGATGATAGCACTTAGGGAATAAATCTTTTAGAAAATTTTGGAGATGCTTGGAGAGATCTGGAGATGTCAAAGACCTTCACAGAGGAGGCTATGAAGGAAGTCAAGGAAGTTTATAGTAGTTGTTTGAAGAATGATTCTCCTAAGAAGGGACCCCTTCACAAGACAATCTTGTTTTTGTATGAGACACCTACAATCTGCTGATAGAGTTGAATGATGTATTTATATACTGGTGATGAGGAGCAAATTGTGGGGAAGCTATAAATATGGAATTTGAGAAGAGAAGAAGTATATTTTATTGGATAATACTTTAGACTTATATAGTATGTGCTGTGGCAGAGATTTAAATCAGATCAAAGATAAGGATGGTCATGTGTGGGATGGGTTTGAGTTTCTGGATACTTGGACATTCATGTGATATTGGCATAGTGTCATTTCCAGCATGTCAAACTGCATATTGGAGAGGCACCAAATTTGTCATAGACTGGATTTTAAGTGGGCTGGCGGTAACCAGAACACCTGTCCATCCAGCTCATTGATACCCCCCTTAAGGGGTTACACTGGTACACCAGGAGGGGGCTTTGTCTTGAAAGCTGCTGCCTGATGTTCCTGGAGTTGTTTGATAGTTAGTTTTGTAACTGAACCAATGAGGATTCAGTATTTAGAATTGGGGAAGACAACAGTCCAGTATAAAGGACAGGAATAATAAGAATAAGGTATTTTTTATTGTATAATATTGTGATTAATATACCATATGGGAAAGCCACAAGGCCACAGGGGGTGGTACAGTGACATGTTCCATGTAAGGATTCAAGCTGAGGAATAACTTGTGCAGGGATCAGCAGGTCAAATTGGTAGCGCTCCTAATTAGGAGGAAGTGCCTGCAATTCAATATTGCCATCAGATTGGCCCATGTTGTTAGATACATCAAGGGGCAAATTGTTGAGTGCCCCCTGTGTATAGTGAGATATGTTGACAGGCAAGTCCAGAAACTTGGTTGCAACACCCCCCTTGCCCCCTGATTGGTGTCAGACACCAGGATCGGAGTCTGCAGGAGATCTAGGAAGGTCTGCACAAACAACCTTTGTGTGGGAATGGCGCAGCAGGGGCACAAGTAATTGTGATAGAGCGTCTTGGTGTTCCCTTGGGCATCTTCAAGCTGATAGGTGTAATTGTCATAGAATGCAGTTATCTTGAAGGGCCCTAGGTGGTTGGGCTCTAACTTAGCTGAATTGAGATTGAGGGTGTAGACAGGGTCACCTACACTGTATCTGGCTTCAAGGTGCTTTGTCCCTTCTTCAATTTGTTTGTGTTCAATTTCCCGGGCTTTGGCATGTCATTGGTTTAGAGATAAGTTGTCAACAGGGGGGCTTTCCGGGAACTGTAGACTGTAGTTTCCTTTGTTCAACTCCTGTCAGACTGTCAGGCGTCCCAAAGGCCAAGGCGCTAGGGCTAAACCCGGTGCCTCAATTGATTATTGCTTGTAAAATAAGTAGAGCAGTAGGCAAGTGTTCAGTCCACACAGTATTGGGGTGCTCCTGCAAGAGCTTGACAACAAGTTGGACCAGTGAGCCATTTAATTGCTCTATACGCCCATTGGCTTGCAGATGATAGGGAGTGGTGACTATCTGTTGGAGGACGTTCTTGGCACAATACACCTTCATGACCTGTCCAAAAAGTTCAGGGCCACCATCTGTGATGAGACGTTTGGGCTGCCCAAAGTGGGCCACCATTTCCTTGCCAATGAAGCAGGTGATTGTGGTGGCAGTATGGTTGGTTATTGACCAAGCCACTGGCCAGCAAATGAAGTAGTTGATGTCATTTATGATGTATTTCTTCCCCAAAATGTCTTCAGGGAGGGGCTCAATCACATCAAGGGCCCACTGCTCAAAGAGTTCCATGGCCTTGATGGGCAGGACAGACTTGGGAGGCGCATGTTTAGATGTATTCTTTTTGCACAGCACACATTTTTTGAGGAGATCCAGGATATCCTGGCGCATACGCAGCCACCAAACCTTTTGTTTCATGATCTCCAAGAGGTTGCTTCCTCTGATGTAACCCAAGGTGCAGTGGTAATGCAGTATTGTGTCACCTTGTTGTGTGGTGGGGATATAAGGCGTCTTTTCACCTGTCTCTGCCTGGCAGCAGACATTGCCAGCATTGGTGGTGAACTGACTTTCATTGTCCTTCAGCTTGGAGATGGTTACTGAGTTAAGGCCTTTGTAACAAGTTGCCTCAGGACAGAGGTAAAGCACTGGCCAGTCTGGGTCTAAACCATCATCCCCATTTATGGACGCTACATAGAGTTGTGAGAGGGAGTCAGCTGTGACAAGTTCCTTCCCAGGCTTGTACTCAATGCACAACTGATTGGGGGAGAGTCACTTGACCCAGCCTGCTTGGCGGTGTGTCAAGTGAGACTGCATGTTGAAGTACTGGAGTGACTTGTGATCTGTTAGGACGTGGGGTGGAAAGGTTGCCCATTCCAAGTAACAGCACCATTTCTCAATGCAGTGCACAATTGCCACCAATTCTTTATTGTGTATAGGGTAAAGTTGTTCTGAGTCAGTGAGCTTCCTGGACTTGTATACCACAGGGAGGAAGACGCCTTTGTCAGTTTCTATCCATAATACACTCCCTATGGCCCTGTCAGAGGTGTCAGTCTCAAGTTTATATTGGCAGTTCCGGTTGTGGAACTGCAATACAGGTGCAGTTGTAAGTCTCTGCTTCAATGTCTCAAATGCTTGGTCTCTGGCAGAGGTCCAGTGGAAACACTGTTTAGTGTTCAGGAGCTTGGTGAGGGGTGAAATAAGTTCTCTACAGTTAGAAATGAATTTACACACGTAGGCAACCATGCCCAAGAAAGTATGCACCCGACCAACATCTGTGGGAGGTGGCATACTGGTGATTGCCTTGATCTTGGCAGGGTTGGGCCTTATCCCTTGAGCAGAGATGGTGTGCCCAAGGAACAGCAGCTCTGACTTAAGAAACTTGCATTTGGAGGGTTTAGCTTTTAGCTGGTTTTTTGGAAGGGTGTCAAGGACAGCACAGAGGTGTTGAAGGTTGTGGTTTGATCTTTACTGAAGACAATAATGTCATCAAGGTACACCACCACACATTTCCCAATTAACTCCTCAAATGCTTTGTTCATCAACATAGCAAAAGTGGAAGGAGCGTTGGTAATCCTGAAGTTCATGACCCAACACTCAAACAACCCGTAGCGTATGCAGAAGGCAGTCTTTGCCTCATTTCCTGGTGCAATGCGGACCTGGTTGTACCCCACCGTGAGATCAATATTGCTAAAGACCTTTGCACCCACGAGTGTGTCAAAAAGGTTGTCAATCAACAGCAGGGGGTACTTATTCTTAACTGTCACCTCATTTAGGGTGCAGTAGTCTGTGACCAGGCAAAGGGACCTGTCCTTCTTGGATACAAAGAAGACAGCTGCCCTGTGTAGAGAGAGTGAGGTGCAAATGAAGCCCTTGTCACGTGCGTCCACAAGGTGCTGGCAGAGGGACTCATCTTTTTTTTTGGTGTGAGACAATATAAGGGGCATGCTTTGGGTAATGACCCTTGGAGTTGTACAGCGTGCTGGATCTACCGGGGAGGAGGTAGTTGTTTGAGTGTCTCACTGAACATGTCTTTATACTCCTCAAGGAGGGTGGTAAGCGCTGGTGAAGGTACCAAGGTCAAGGGGAGGGGCTGCAGGTGGTTCAGCACGGATAACTTTGACTGAGCATTGCTTGAAGTCTAGTTCCTCCCCTTGAAATTGTACAAGCCTGTTTCTGTTATTTTTAAAAACACAGTATTGTGAAGAAGCTTGCTCATCTCAACAGGATAGATATGAAATCTCACCCCATTTATATTGAGGGTGATAATGGACATATCCCAATTGATGTAGGGACAAATGTGACAAAGCCAGTCAAGGCCAGCAATTACATTGTGGCTGAGACAGGCCATGATTGGCCCAGAGAGCTTAACCTGGATGTTCCCCATTCTCACAGAGAAGGAGACTGTCTTGTGGGTAATTGCTACTCTGTGTGAGTCAGCTACTTGTACTGCCTTGAATCTGCTGGGTACACGGTATAGCTTCTGCGCATCAGCAAATGCCTAGTCCACCATGGTGTGGTTGGCCCCGGTGTCCACCAAAAATTTGTGGGTGTTTCCAAAAAAACAGAAACAATAAGACAAGCGGGTTACTTTATTGAGGGAGTGGCTTGCTTGAAGCATGGGATTGTCACTGTGGACCTGGAAGACGTCAAGGGTTTCAACTTTGTATACATTATAGTCACATGGATTCTTGGCAAGGAGGGATTGAGAGTGTGGGTCAGCTGGGGTTATAGGACCTCTTGTACCTACAACCCCCAGGCTTTTCCCAGGTCCTTGATTTGGGCTAGCTGGAGCTCCCCCTTGCGGGGCGTTTAGTCCCATTTTCCTGCTGACAGGGCTGGCGGCAGCCTACTTAATTGTAGGCGCTGCCAGGTGTTGCATAAGGTTGAGTTGGAGCATCATTTGTACAGTCAAAGCCCATTACAGCCTGGTTGTTGGCCTCCACAATGGCTTTGTAGCAGTCATTTATGGAGGTGCAGTAACCTATAGGGACCCACTTACAGATATGGGGATTTAACCCATTGATGATGAGGGTGAGTAGCATTGCATTTCAGTTGGTCACAGCTTTAGGGGTGGCAGCAAGAGCTTGTTGCCAGGAAGCAAGATACTCAGGAACGGACCCAGTCTGTTTGATTACTATAAGGGGGGTTCCCACCACAATAGGAGAGAAGGTTTTTCTGTATCAGGATCTTGCGGCGTCCCTGAATACTGGCCAGGTAACTTCAATTTCCTGACTGGCCCAGTTAGTAAGCCATACAGCGACGGGCTCCGTGAGGCAATTTGAAGCAGTAGCAACCCAAATGGGCTCAGGTACTTGGCAGATACAAAGGTGGATATTGGTGGAGTCAAGCCAACTGACAATATTGGCTCCTTTGACCCCACCTGCAAAGGATTCTAGTTGAAGGTTGAACATGCGCTGTGAAAGATCTAACTGAGGCAGGGTGATGCTAGCATCACACTGTCTAAGGCAGAGTTGATTTACATGCTTGTAAGAACTAACTGGTCTTGATAAATAACATACCTTTTGGGGATGTCCCCCTTGGGGATTGGCAGGAAGGTCTCTTGATGGGGAGTAGCCATACAGCCAGTACTATGTCCTTTCTTAGGGGGAATATTTTCTTTAGGTAAGTTGTCAACCTACTGTTGCTACCATTGTTGCAACTGAACCAATGAGAATTCAGTATTTAGAATTGAGGAAGACAGCAGTCCAATAGAAAAGACAGGAATAATAGAAATAAGGTATTTTTTATTGTATAATATTGTGATTAATATACCATATGGGGAAAGCCACACAGCCACAAGGGGGTGGCATGGTGGCTTGTTCTATGTAAGATTTTGAGCTGAGGAATAACTTGTGCGGGGATCAGCAGGTTAAATTGGTAGCACTTCTAATTCAGAGGAAATGCCCGCAATTCAATATTACCATCAGATTGGCCCATGTTGTTAGATACATCAAGGGGCAACTTGTTGAGTGCCCCCTGTGTATAGTAAGATATGTTGGCAGGCAAGTCTGGAAACTTGGTTGCAACATTGGTACCAGCCAAGTCAAGTGTTCCCCTTTGCTGAGGCAAAGGCAGGATCTGTGATACTTTTTGATGACAGGGTCTTTGACTCCCTGGAACTTAACCAGGTAGGTGTTTCTGTCTGGTCTGTATTTGATGACTCTTCCTGGTCCCCTGTGTACTGAGTCCAGCTTTTTTCTGTTTCCTGCCAGGTCCTAGACAGGTGAGTTGATGGGGAGTGGCTCCTTGGTAGAGATTACCTTTTATGCTTTGATTTTTCTGGTTTCTGCTATTTTAGCTTTGAGGTGTACATGTTGTAGTGCTGGCGCTGGTTCTTTATGTGGGAGGTTTTCCTGGGGGATTTTCACATACAGTTGGTTATTGCAGGTGACTATATCTGGTTTGTACCCGTATGTTAGCTCAAACAGTGATTAGCCTGTCCCTTGGTTGGTGCGTACCTGAGATACTGATAATGCATGCTTCACGTATAGTGGCCATGTGTACTTGGCTTTGCCATCCATTATTTTCTCAAGGGTTCTGATGAGACTGTTGTTTAGGCGTTCAACTCTGCTATTGGCCTGTGGCCTGTAGGTCAAGGTTGTGGAATGTTTTTATATCTTTTGCTTTTAGATTGTTGTTCACTACATGACCTGATAACTCTGTTGCTCCATCAGTTATGATGCGTCTGGAGTACCATAGTTGGCTATTATTGCCTTGTTGATGAAACAATTTTTTGCTTCTGCTTTGTGATTCTTTGTTGCCCAGCAGATAGGCTATTGTTTAGCAAAGTCAATGGCTACAATTAGGAAACATTGTTTTGTTTTAGTTTCTGGGAAGGTTCCCACTACATCCAGTCCCCTAACCTTGAATGGTTCAGGGTCAGGTACTGGGTTAACTGTTGGCTGGGGAGCCTTGGTGCTGGCCTATTTCTCAAACACTGTGCACTTTTTCAGAACATCAATTATGTCTTTTTTAAGATTGGGGCACCATACTATCTCTTTTAAAGTGAGGTATAGATTGTTAGTTTTTGTTTGTCCTAGTAGACAGCTATGTCTTAGGATAGTATCAACTCTTTGTGAAAGTGGGATGTATGGAACATGTTTGTCTTTAACAATGCAGTATACTGTGCCATTAGATATGTGGAAATATTTTTCATTCCTTACCAATGTAGTGTGAGTTAGTTGATGTGTGGAGAGGTCTTTCCCTTTTGTCTTGTGCTTGGTGTTATATAGGTTGGGTCAGTCAGAGTCCAGGTGGTCAGGATGATCCTCTCTTGGCTGGCATAGCCTAGAGAGCATCAGTTTTGACCAGCTCTGCCCCTTTTTATACTAGATTCCAGATTGAGATGCTCCTGCAGGGAAATCTATTTGGCTTGGCGCCTTGCAAATGCGTTCTGAGTTTGAAATAGATTAAGGATTTATGGTCAGTTAATACTTAGACGTTTAAATGTCCTTCTAGGTAATATCCCCATTTCTTGAATGCATGGCATATTTTTAGCAATTCCTTGTTGTGTATGGGGTACCTCTGCTCAGTGTTAGTTTTCTACTCTTATAACATACTACCAGGAAGTCTTGCTGCCCTGGCTGGCAGATGCGTAGGACTGCACCAATGGCAGTGTCACTGGCATACAACTCAAGCTTGTAGCACCCGTTGTTATTAGGGTATTGCAAAATTGGTGCTTTGATAAAAGCTTGTTTTAATAGTTGGAAATTCTTGTCACATTCTGGTGTCCAGATGAATTTCTTTTTGGCATTACCCTTGGTTAAGTCATTGATTGATGCGGTTAGTTTACCACAGTCTTTGATGTATTTCCTTAGGTAAGCTTCCATACCAAGAAAGCATCTAACTTGTTTAAAGGAGGTGGGGCGTTGCATGTTATTTATGGCTTTAATTTTGTCTGGATCTGCTTTAATGCCACCGTCAGAGACAATGTGGCCCAAGAACAGGAGTTCTTTTTCCATAAATTGGCACTTACTTGGTTTTGCATAAAGTTTGTGCTTTGCAAGTCAATTGAGTATCTTGTGGACATACGTGAGGTGTTTCTCTTTTGTTTTTGAAAATATGATTATGTTGTCAAGGTAATATAATGTGTTCAAGAGTCTGTTTAGTGCCTGGTTCATCATGGTGACAAACGTTGCGGGAGTGTTGGTCATCCCAAAGTTTATTGCCCTACATTCAAAGGATCCAAATTGCGTACAGAACACAGTCTTTAGTATGTCCTTTTCTTTTACTTAAACTTATGTTATAACCTGAGATGAGGTCAATTTTGGAGAAAATTTTTGCTCTGGAGAGCCTTGCAAATAGGTCTTCTATGAGGGGAAGTGGGTATTTATTTTTTACTGTGCTTGCATTGAGAGCTCTGTAGTCTGTTACTAGACAGAGTGAGCCCTCCTTTTTCTTTACAAAAAATAATGCTGCCCCCCACAGGGATTTTGATGGGCAGATAAAGCCTTTAGCTAGGTTGTCCTTAATGTGAATTTTAAGGGTTTGTGTCTCCATGGGGGAGAGTCTGTAGAGGGGTGCAGGTTTGGGCATGGCCTTGCATAAATCAATGCCATGTTTGACCTCCTGTTTGGGGTAGCTCTATGAGCTCTTCCTTAAATACATGGGCATACTCTTTTAGGAGTGTTGTAAGTTCTGGGCATTGAATTTTGGTTGTTTGTATGTTATTGACTTCAGTGTACCTCATTATGTGGAGGGTACTGTCTTTGGTTATACATTCCAAGTTGTCCTGGTTTATGACTTTAACAAATAATGTGTCTCTTAGGATGAGATTGTTGGGTTTTTTGAGGATGTTGAAATTGACACCATTACATTTGATGGTCATGGCTTTTTTCCAACATATGCTGGGGATCACTTGGGTAAACCATTCCATGCCTGCTATAATGTTTTAGCTTATTCTATTCATGACAATTTTTTTGATGGACATTTGAATGCCTTGGAGGTCAATTCTGAAGGGAGCTGTTTTTCCTTTTGAGTTAAAATGTTTATTTGTCTGCCATTCTGGCATATTTGAAGTTGGATTTGACAACTGGTATTTTGTACTAAGTTATAAATAGTTTGCTTACCATGGTGTGTTGTGCATCAGAGCCAAATAAAATTTTATGTGTATGTGATTTATAAGTACAGGGGTAGACAAGAAGTTGTGAGCAATCTTTAATTTTTACATAAATAAAGATAGAAGATTGAGGAACACATGGGATGAAAGCAGCAAAGTTTGTGCCTTGGTACACCTTCTATTGGTCTGGGGGGAGACAGGGGCACTTAAGCCTGTTCCCCCTCCACTTTTCCCTGTTCCTCTGTTTCAAGACCTTTGAGGTCAGAGAATGTGGGGTCAGATTCATAGTGGGCTGCTGTTTCAGAATTGTTTACTTTGGTGGTGTCTTCTTTCTTGGGACAGAAGCAGTTATGGCTCTGGCTGCAATTGTCATTGTTACAATTGGAGTTGCCATTGCTATGATTGGTGTTTTGGCGTTTATTGTCATTGGAATTTTTTCTGCCATTGCTGTTGGAGGAGAGGATGCTGTTGCGTGCCACATATTCTATGTTTGCGCGTTTTTCTGATTGCTTGGCTTCTGCAATGCGCACAGGCATGGAGGTGTTAGCCTCTGGACAGATGAGAGCAGAAACTGAGGGTTGAAGTTTATTGATGAATGATGTTCTAGTGTTTACATTGTCAGCTTGTGCTGGGTTTTGGATTTTGCAACATACTTCTTCAAATTCATTGGCGCAAGCTGTGATAGTGGTCTTCTGAGGAAGATTGCTGAGCTGTATTACAATGTATTGGAGTGATTTGGTGATGCAGAAGTTGTGTGTGATGTCCGCTTTGAACTCTTCCCAGTTGTCAAGCTGGTTATCAGTTTGCAAGCCAGCCCAAGTGGCAAACCAGTTAGCTGCAGCCTTGTACAAGCACTTGCTGGCTTCCTGGACCCATTTTTTGTGGGGGATGCAGCTGGCGCGGAGTTTTGCGGCTGAGTGGTCCAGCCAGTTAATGATGTTTTCTTTGTTTTTACCAAAGAACTTGTCAATACCAATGTATTTAGTTTTGGTAACTTCACCTGTGATAGGTGGTTGTGCGTTTGTTTGTGGTTGAAGAGAGCAACTGTATTGAATTATCTTGGTGCATGCTTTGTGCATGACTAGTCCTTTTAATACAATGCATCCACTTGGTATATCTTTGCCAATATTTCGGGCGCAGAAGTACATCTTCCAGGTATCCTGGGATGTGGCCTGGTTTAGTATGTGAGCAAAAGTGGGTGGGTTCTGTTCAGTCATTTTCTCTTTCATGGGTATGGTAAAAAAACTGTAGCTGCTACCAGTAATGAGGAGTGCCTTGTGGGGAAGATTCAAATATGGAATTTGAGAAGAGAAGAAGTATATTTTATTGGATAATACTTTAGACTTATATAGTATGTCATAAATTGCGCAATTAATGCTATTTCAATATGGCCTTAAAATTGTGCTAGTTGCAAAGATTTGGCTGGGATCACGTTCAACTTTGGAAATCCCTTGCCTTCTGCAAATGGGTCTGGTTCAATATCCACCCATTCCAAATTATTGTACCTGTCTGTGGTTGATCCTGATATGACCTCATCCCAACGTGACCCCCTCAGCCTTTCTGTCTTCCTAATGAGCAATCACTTTCCCTTGCCTACTATTTTAAGTAGAATCATTTTGCCCAATAAAACCAAGTTTATCCACATTTGTGTTGGCGTTTATAATCTTCAAGCTTTTCCTGTCCTTTATGCCAAATGGACTTTTACATCTTGTTTTCCAGGAAATTAAGGTACATGTCCTTAATTTTGCCCTGAAGGCTAACCCAAGGCTAGCTTTGAAACTCAAATATTTTGTTATAAAGATTTCTCCGCCGTGTCCTCCAGGATGTTGTCCCCTGGAGCCAAACATGAAAAAATGGTGCTCACTACAGGGGCTGCAAGCCCCTTGGTTACCCTGTTCTGGCGTACATTATCTGGTCCTTATCCCTTTGTTTCTGAAGTACCTGATCAACCCAAAGCTTCTAGTCCCCCTCTAGAAGAAGGCATCACCAATACCCCCTCAAATCCTATGGTATTGATTCTGTCTCCCGGGCCCGTGTGGGCCCCCCTTCCCACTTTCTCTCTCAATTATGAGCAAGCTTGAGCTACTGCCTGCTCCCTTCTTCATTCTGGCATGGTAGCCATGCACTCTATCCCTGGTCTTTGTCCCAGGTAAGCTTCTGAAGACCTGTACTCCTTCCTTTTAGACTTTGGTCTCCCCCCTGCTTTGATGGAATCCATGGATACAATTGGTGTGTTAGTTAACTGGTTCATCCAGCCTGCCCTAGTTCACCACCAACTTGCCTTAGGGTCCCAGAATCAAATATTGAATGCTGTAGCCACCACTGTATCAAATAATCATGCTCAAAATATGGCCTACCAAGAATGGTCACGCAGTCTCTTTAATTGTATTTCTGACAACCAGCGCAACTCATTGGCGTCACAGAAGTACCTAACCACCTCCCTGAACTCCCTTTGTTCCTTGCTCCCTGGGTATATAAAGGATCAACTATGCAAATTGGATGAAGATCAGGCAGCGTGGCATGAGCAAATTAGGGCCTTTCTGCTGAACCATCACCAGGATTTTGAGATTCTGGTTTGTGAGCTTTATCAGTTCAGAGAGCATTTCAACTTACAACTCAAATTGTAGGAGCTCATGTCAATACTTGGGGCCGCCACCTACAGCACCAGCATGTCCTGGATAAGGCTGCACTAGGCAACACTCTATAACAGGTGCAAAATTATATGGATGACAGGGTTGCGTCTATTGAGGTGACTCCTCCTGCTCCTCCTGTCAAGACCCCATCTGATTTTGAAACCAAGGTATGGGAGGCAATTGCCAAACTCAAGGCTACCACTCAACGTCAAGCTTCTGTGCAGAACCCCCCTCCAGTTGATCCAATGCCTGACCCTTGTATTGCCTTCCTCACTGATCAGGTGGCTACCTTACGAGGTGAAATTGAGTACTTAATACAGCGCCTTTCCAATTCTGAGGATTCATAATCTGAATCTGAAGAGGAAGGTGATGTTGTTAATACTCCCGCTCATGACAATCATGGTTGTTGCCCTGGTCTGGAAAGTCAACCCCAGGTCAACTGTGCGTGTGCACTAGATAAACTTTCCAAAGTGACAAATGATTTAGCTGATAGGCAGGACACATTGGAAAGAGAGGTCCAAAGCCTCACCCACTTTACTGAGACCCTAAATGGACAAGTTGCCCCATTGGTCACTCAGGCCACTTCTCTGGCTACTTATGTCAATGAGATTGCTGGCACCTTGGCAGTACAACAAATCAAGATTGACAAGTTTGGGACTGCTGCTGCCACTGCCAGAGATATTAGTGAACAGAACAGCTCTACCTTGGACACGCTAGAGGAAAGCTGTTGACTCCTCTGGGCTAGACAACCTGCTGCTGAGTCTGAGTTTGAAAGCAACCCGCATATTAACGTCCTCAACCCTGGTGAAAACAGTCAGTCCTTGTCCATTGACCCAAACTACAAACCAACCTTCAAACAGATATTTGATCCAAAAACCTCTACCATTGCTGTTTTTCTAACCATTTACAAAACTTCAATGCAAAGGGCTACTGACAAGCTCAAGAAAGAACACATCCTCACCTGTCTTCATCCCACTTGCCAAGAAGTTGTGGTCCCCAAGCTCCCCTCCATTGTCACTTGGGAAGACATGAAGCGCCTCCTTATTGAGGAGTTTGGAGGAGATCTCAGCTTAGAGGTCAAGAAGGATGCATTTATGCACATTGCCTTTAAGCCCAAGGAAACCCTGGCTGAGTTCACGGATTGTTTCTACATTGAAGGCCATCAGTTAATCACCAGTTGCCAGTTAACTCCCTGGGAAGCCTACACAGCTTGCTCAAATGTGTTGAAGGTGAACCAGCTTTTATGCCTACACTTTAAGGCACACAAGGCTTTGCTCACTTCCATGAAGAGTATTAAGACTCTCTTGCAAGACATGCATTTGACCCATGGAGGAACAGTGGTACACAAAAATAAGGCCAGCAATGCTGGAACTACCTCTTGTACGCCATGCATAATGACCCTGGGTGCTGAGGACAGGCTAAGAGGCAGGGTTGTCATAACTGTGGCCAAATCAGGCACCACTCCCGCACTTGCACTAATCCTCAAGTGGAAGGTTGTGACCCCAAGGAACAGGCGGGAAAAGAGAGGTCAGCTTAGAGACAGAGATGCTCTCTACTGACCAATCTCCCCCTGATCCTCCGTCTGATGAGGAAGCTCTGTCTTCCTCTGGCCTAACTATCCTTCATATGTTTCACAATCTCTCCAGTAATTCAGAGCTTGAAGATTCTGATAATGAAGATTCTGATAGCTATGGCTATTCTGTCTTGGCTGGTCCAGAAACTATCTCTGTCCCATACAAGCTTTGCTCTGGCAAGACTACCACCACTTCCTGTGTACCTGCAAGTGAAGCTAAGTCTATGGTGACTTGCCCTTACCTAGCTCAAGCCCATCAACTTTCTGTTTTGGTTGACTCCTCCAAGGAGGCTGCCAAACTAGCCAAGGCTCTCTTTCAAAATGTGACTGTATCTCTCCTGCTACAGACTGTATATAAGGAGATTCCTGCATTATGGTGCATGCTAGCTAAATGAGAAAATGAGTTAGAAGTTGCGCAAGATGTGTTACCAGTCTTGCCCCCCTTTGAGAAATATACAACCTATGTGGAAGTATCAATCCAAAAGGTTAAGATCAAAGCCATCTTGGACACAGGTTCCCCAGTCAATGTGGTATCTTCCAAACTAATGAAGAAACTTAAGTTGGCCCCTGACCTCAACTACACACAGTTATATGGCACAGCTGGTATGGCACAGACACAGGCCATTGGTGCTTATTTTGCTCTACCCATGAGGTTTGGAAAACTCCTTATTGCTTCCCCCGCTGTAGTCCTTGAGAACAAAAGCTATGACCTCTTGGTTGGTACACAGTTCCTCTGAGAGTATAATGGGATTGTAAACTTACAAGATGGATACCTTTTGCTCTTGGGATATGAGGTTCCTTTGATTTTTGAGGAACCTCCGCGCCTTCCAGGGAAACGTCTTAAAACTTGTGTGCTTGAGTACCCTATGGGTATCTTCTCTCTCAAGTATAGGACCCACTCTTCCAACATGCGTACCTCTCCTCCTTCCTGCCCTGCGGAAGAAGGGGTACCTCTTCTAGCACTTGCAGCTATTACCATCTCCCCAGGCTCTCAAGTGGTGATTAATTCCCAGATTTCTTATGAGCTACCTGAAAAGTCATTCTTGGAACTTTACTCACCTGAATTCTTAAGTTGTATAGAGCCCTGCCTGTGTCCTGGGATTCTATATTGAGCCCACAAAGAGCCTGTAAAATTACTGCTTGCCAACCTGACAGCCCTACCTATGCAGGTGACCCAAGGCCAGGTTGTGGGACATGGTTGTATACTGGGAGCAGAACAGGTGACCTCCCTATACCCCTTTGGAACGTTCAGTGATTTTAATCTACCTGAGGACAATCCTCAAGTTCTCTTGTTGTTCACTGCTACTTATTTCCCCCAACTGTCTCCTGTTCAACAAAAAGACGTGTTGGACCTACTCAATCAGTTCAGCAACATCTTTGCCTCTGGTCCTACGGACTATGGCCTAGCTAAAAGGGCCATCCATCAGATTGATACTGGGGATGCTCCCCCTTTTCTTACCAAACCATACTGTTGTAGTAGGATGGAAGATGCTCAGGTGTCTAAAGAGCTCAAACAACTTCTAGACGCCAGGTTACTAGCTCCTTCCCAAAGTCCTTGGGCTTCCCCATTACTGATTCTCAAGAAGAAAGATGGCGGACATTGCATTGTAATGGACTATTGCCGCCTGAACTCTCTCACTAAGAAAGACTCATACCCTTTGCCTAGAATTGATGATACACTTAGACAGCTGGGTGGTTCCAAGTTTTTCTCAGCCATGGATCTAGCCTCTGGATACTGGCAAGTTGACTTATCTCCTGAAGATCAAGAAAAGGCTGCGCTTATCACTTCAGAAGGCTTTTTGAACCCACTCAAATGCCCCAGGGACTCTGCAATGCCCCTGCCACATTTCAACGGGCTATGGACTCCATGCTACGAGATCTAAAGCTCTCTTGTGTCCTCGTATACCTTGATGATATCACCGTGTTCAGCGCTACCTTAACCAATCACCTGGAACACCTCAAGGCTGTCTTCATCAAGATTTGCAAAGCTGGATTAAAAACTTAAACCCTCCAAGTGCTCCTTCTTCAAGGAACGTCTCAAGTTCTTAAGTCATGAGGTCACTCAAACTGGAATCCACCCCATGAATAATAAGGTGGAAGCCATTGACAAGATGCTACCCCCCACAAATCTTTGAGAGGTTCAAGTATTCCTTGGTATGATGGGATATCACCAACAGTTCATACCTGACTTTGCTGAACTGAGTGAACTCCTTGTCCAACTGCTTTGCAACATCCCCTTTGAATGAACTGACAGCCAACAACAAGCATTCAAAGCGCTGAAGGCCAAGCTCAAGGAGGCTCCTATCCTGGTCTATCCTGATTATGACAAAGAGTTCATCTTGTAAACTGACGCTAGTGGAGTAGCTGTGGGTGCCATCCTTGCCCAACTTGACAATGAAGGCGTGGATCAACCTGTAGCCTACTTGTCAAAGGTCCTCAATAAGCATGAGAAGAACTGCAGCGTCACTGAGAAGGAATGTTTGGCCATGCTACATGCAGTGAAACAGTTTTATCATTACATCTATGGGACCCACTTCACGGTAGTCACAGATAACTCCTCCCTTAAATGGCTGCAGCAGTTAAAGGAGCCTGAAGATCAACTAGCACGTTGGGCTCTGCGTCTACAAGGATATGATTTCACTGTGATACACTGTCCTGGGACCCAACATCAGAATGCTGATGATCTGTCCAGAATGCCAATCCTAGCTATCCATCCCACTGATGCTGATTATCTATACAAGTTAATAGAGTATCCTGACTCTTGGACCACTGAGCCAGAGGACATCCACTTGGCTCTACAGACCCTATCCAAGGACACTGTTATTTGCAATAGACAACTCTTCAAAAAGATTAACAATGCCTACCTACCCTACATTTGCCCTAGCATGAGGATAGCCATCATCCTCCAAGCTCACATTGACACTGGCCATGGAGGCATATCCAAGACTCATGATTGGTTGTGCAAGAACTTCTATTGGGAGAACATGTATCTCCTGATCCCTGATGTCCTTGCTTTCTGTCACTCCTGTCAACTCCAAAGCCCTCGCCTGTCCCAACACCAGTTCAAACTCATCCCCCCAAAGCATGCCTTCCACACAGTGAGTATTGATGCTGTTGGGCCTTTCCCTTGGCTAGGTCTGGATGTCAATTCATCTTGGTTGCTGTAGACCACTTTAGCAAGTGGGTTGAAGCCAGAGCAACAAAAGATATAACTTCTAAGACCACGGCTACTTTATTGCTGCAAGACATTTTCTATTGACATGGCTGCCCTCAAGTCCTGCTCTCTGACAATGGTACCAACTTTAATGCCCATCTCATCACTTCTATTGTCAAAGCTATGGGAACTCACCAATTGTTCTCCGCGCCTTATAACCCCTCCACTAATGGAACTGTCAAATGAGCAAACTCCTCTCTGGTATCCATAATGGGAAAGCTCACCCTCTCTGATGCTGCCAACTGGGATATGTTCCTCCCTGCTGCCCTCTTTGCTTACCAACTTAGTAGGCACCACATGACGAGCCAGTCACCTTTTGCCATGCTGTATGGACGTGAAGCAGCTACCCCCTCAATCTTGGGACCCCCTTTGATCAAATTTGATACGTCTGCAAATCCTGAAGCCCATGTTAGAGACTTAACCAATCATATCATTGACATCCAGGCAACTGCATACTCTACTGCTTAAAAGGTTAAGTCCCTGGAGCTCTCCCTGTCCAATGCTGCTAGAGCCCCCCTCCCTGAGTATCAAATAGGTGATCTAGTTCTCTACTATCAGAATTGTACAGGTGGTAGAGCCCACAAGCTGGATTCCCTCTGGGTTGGGCCCTGTGAGGTCACCTTTAAGAAGGGTGTTGAGTATACAGTAAAACTGCTGTCTTCTGGACATCCTTTTGCCCGTGTTCACTCCAAGTTTCTCCACAAATACCACTTCCCTGTGTCCAATCTTGAGGGGGGAGATGTTGTAAATTGCACAATTAATGCTATTTCAATATGGCCTTTGAATTGTGCTAGTTGCAAAGATTTGGCTGGGATTGCATTTGACTTCAGAAATCCCTTGCCTTCTGCAAATGGGTCTGGTTCAATATCACCCCATTCTGGATTATTGTACCTGTCTGTGGTTGATCCTGGTATTATCTCATCCCAACGTGACCCTCTCATCCACTCTGTCTTCCTAATGAGTGATCACTGTCTCTATGCCTACTATTTAAAGTAGAATCATTTTGCCTAATAAAACCAAGTTTATTCACATTTGCTTTGGCGTTTATAATCTTCAAGCTTTTCCTATCCTTTCTGCCAAAAGGACTTTTACATCTCTTTTTCCAGAAAATTAAGGTACATGTCCTTAATTTTGCCCTGAAGGCTAACCCAAGGCTAGCTTTGAACCTCAATTTTTTTATAAAGATTTCCCGCTGTGTCCTCCAGGATGTTGTCCCCTGGAGCCAAACACAACATAGTATATGCTGTGGCAGAGATTTAAGTTGGATCAAATATAAGGATGGTATGTGGGGGATGAGTTTGAGTTGCTGGATACTTGGACAGTCATGTAATATTGGCTTGTTGCCATTTTTGACATATCAAACTTCATATTGGAAAGGCACCAAATTGGGCAATGTCTGGATATTAAGTGGGTTGGCAGTAGCCAGAACACCCGTACACCTAGCTCCTTGACACTGGAAAAAAGTGATGGAAAGTACAAGAAATGTAGTGCTGTAAAAATAGAAGCTTGGGTGCTGAATTCTACAATTAGTTAGTCTAATACTCTTTTTATTAATACTATACCTGTAGTTGGTATAGCAAAAGCCTTGGTTAAGCCAAAAGAATAAAGTAAATACAAAAACTCTGGTATTTAATTTGATAATGACTTGTGGATATAGTATGGAGCAGTGGAATTGCCACCAGAGGGAAGGAGGCACTGACCAAAGGACTTGCCAAAAGGAGGAGAGGAAAGAGTCACACTAAAAATGTTCACATGATAAAGCAACCAGTTTCATGCGCCTTGCCTTATGGAGGAAGTGGCACTAATTGTGTTGTTCTATTATTAACCTTGGAAGTAAAGCCCACACTCAATGCACAATAGAAATGCACTTCAAATACCTGTTTTTAGGTGTTAAAAAGTATTTACTCTCTGTAAAACCATGTAGCAATAGAACAATTGCACAAGCGTTTCATCATGTTGAACCCTAAGTAGACGTTCCTTTATCTAATCCATCCAGGATCTGCAACATGTAGTTATGTAATATATAGTACAATTATAGGAATGAGTTAAATGTGAGTAGCATTTTAGCACCTACTTTTTTCTAGGTTTTTATTTAATGTATTACTAAGTATGTATATGATAATATGATAATTTTATTCTTGGAAAAAATTATATTAAGTTCATTTAAGCTTAGTACTTAGTTGGATCAGGCTTGTTTGGTCCTAGGGAATTTATAATTTATTTTCACTATAATTGGAGGGTTTAATAAAATAACTCAAAAGTTCTTTAATAGAGTCCAGATTTACTATAGAAAAATTAAAAAATCACAAAAATTATTAAATAGTTAATTTTTACATTTTTTTATAATACAGCATCTCAAAAAACTGCATCAAAAAACTGCATCACAAATGCTATCACAAATAAAGAGAGTGCTATCCAAAAAAAGTTTTTCAAGCATTAATTCACTTAGTAAATACCCTAAAATATGCAATCCCAAAAGACAATTTTTAGAAAGACAGCATCTGGAATCCATTAAATATTATATTTTTTGTGGTGGATCTGAGCCTTTTTCTTATTAGCTGAGAATAAAGTATGGTATTAATTTAAGACTCCACACAATAAATCAACACAAATTGATGTCACTTTAAAAGTACTATCACCCTATATCACAGCCGTTTAAAAACCACTTTTCATATAAGGCTTTATTCCTTATCATTTAAGGATCTTTGATATAATAGTTTAAACAATAAGATGCTTTAATAATGGCATTATATAATAAAGGATGTGCTTACAAAATTGTAAAACATTTTGTTACAAAATCCACTAGGCTCTCAAGTGTTCAATAGAAGTGGCGCCCACCAAAGTGGTACTGAGAAACAACTTGTTTTTGCATATGGTGTCATAGTACACCATTTAAAATGTGCATCACAGATTGAAAATTTCCACTTTTAAAATTTCAAGTTTTTATATTTTTCACTACTGATAAAAAATGTAAGAAATTCCCTAAAAATTGGCATTTATGTGGAAAAAGCCCTTCTCTAAACAGCTGTGTAATTTTCAGTTATACTTTTGATTCAATTTTTTTCTTTTCTAATTTTAAACTTTGGCCTGGTTGTGATAATTTGGGCAAGCTCTGTAGGTCAAAGTTCCTTAGGTCAAAAGTGCAGAAATCAAAAATGGGACCCCCTCCCCAAACGTACAAAAATTGAAACACTATCAGGGTGCAAAATTGAAAATATCAAAGGTCAAAGTGCAAAAAGTGATTTTCAAGGAGTTAACTGTGAAGTTAAAAATAATAACTTTTTAATGTAAAATTATAAACTTTGAAATGCATATTAGACTAAAAACCCAAGGACTTCATTTCTGCAATAAAAGTATAAAACAGATAATAAAAAAGAGCTAAAATAAGTAATTATTTAAAGAAAGCCTTTTTTACTTTTAAAAGCTGTGAGACCAAGATGATTGATCACAAATGATTAGGTTAATTATCACACACAGATATTATCAGTTGCACACTGTATTATCACTTGATTATCATATTATTAAGTGTAGCAATTATACACTGTGTATTCACCAGTTTATTAAATTGATAAACCTATTATACAGTGTATAATTGTTAGCCTATAGGACTTATCATTGATTACACTGAGTAATACTGTAAATTTAGAACCTGAATGTAAAAATGCAGGATTGTCAAATCCTTGGTCCAAATTTTGAATCACTTTTGCAGTCAACTCAGCCAAGTGAAAATTAAAATATTTAATAAAATCAACCATTTAATTTGACTTTTTTTTGGTTTATTTAAATTGGCAAATTTAAAATCCCTTGAGCAGATAACTCAACTAACAAATGACAAAACTCAGCAAACAAATGTGGGATACATGAATCAGAAATGCGGGATTCTAATGTACAATTTGAGATTTCCTGTATGTTAAACAAATCATAGACATCATGTAAAAATTAACAAATCTGAAATTGCGGGATTATCAAATCCAAGAACTAAATTTCAAATCAAAAACGCAGTGAATTTGAAATAAATATAATTTATGGGTGTCTCAAAAAGGATGTTAAAGGATCTAGAGTGGATTTATGCTGATTCTTTTAGGAATCATAGGCATTCTCAAAAATCACCCTATTCCATTTTAGGGGGCTAAAATTTAGATGCTTGATTACAGTAGATTTTAAAAAATGCTAATAATAAAATAGAATTATATATTACAATATATCTAATCACTTTGTCTTTTCCTTGATGTGTTGATAGTTCATTTGCTGTTGATAATGTGCTTGCAATTAATTGGATAGTTTCACTTCCAGTTGCATTGGCAATAGGAAATCAAGTTGCTCTGCAACCACAGCTGGTCTTGGGGAGGCAACTTGATTTCATATTGCCAATGCAACTAGAGGTGAAACTATTCAATTAATTGCAAGCACATTATCAACACATCAAGGAAAAGACAACATGATAACATAGATTGTGATATATAATTCTATTTTATTATTAGCGTTTTTAAAATCTACTGTAATCAAGTATTCTTCATAGCAATACATGAATACATAGTTAGTAAACTGATGGTTTATCTTTTCCCCTCCTTTCTTCCTTGAAAGGAAGTTTGTTTGGCCCCTGGCTATGCGGGGGCCAAAAAACTTTTAAAAAATTTCTGCATCATCAGGAGGGTAGCTCATATATCATTATGAGGTTTTGTGGTTGCTATATTAGTGATTTAAAGTGCAGAATATTGCATCATTTACAGTTTAGGAAATTTTACATTTCACTTAATTTCATATCTAAACATGGTTGTTGAGATTGTATTTTTCATTTGATTTTGTCCAGAGTGAAGCCTCTTGATTTGGGTTGATTTGTCCTAGTTTCTTACTTTACATTCAATTTAGATTCCAGTTCCCGCAATTAATATCTGATTTTACTAGTGGCATTCAAAAGTGATTTGAAATTTGGTTCTTGGATTTGACAATGCTGAAATTCCAAAAAACATAGTAAACTTAATGAAAATGGTTGATGGATTTGAATACTTCAAATCTGATTCCAGTTAATTCATTTTGTTCATAGGAAATATGAAGTTCAAATTGAACTTTGCAAATTGTCTATGAGTTCCTGCATTTTTAAAAATCCAAATAAAAATACAAAGAGTTTAATTTAATTAAAAAAGGATATCCCACAAAAGTGATTTGAAATTTGGACCAAGGATTTGACAATCCCGCATTTTTACATTCAGGTTCTGAATTTACAGTAAATAGATGATCAGTCATGTTACACCCATTCTATCATACTGAATATTAGTTCACCTCAGCCCCACCTCAGCATAAGAGGCACATATAAAACTAGTGAAGGCCCAAATGACCATAGAATACTGAATTTGTAACAACACTACACAGCAGAAAGTTATCAATTTGATATCAGATTGAGTCAGCTATTATACAGCCTATAATCCCTAACTCAACCTGTAGCATTAATAAAAAGAAGGTATATTCTTGGAAATAGGATCACTGATTAAATCCCAAAAGGAATGTCAACATTTCTATTCCTATGGACAGAGAGACAAGGTTTGTAATATGCCTGTGCACCAATCAACTACAGATGTGATGTCCTAGTGCCATTAGAGGTGCATAAAAGTGAAGCCAATTGATAACCACTGTAAGCTTTCTCAAGAAGAGAACAGGCTGTAGTTGAAGCTCCATGTAATCCTTGAGAAAGCCAGTAGCAACACATTAGCTAATAACAGCCAATCAGGATAGGCGTAGCCAGCAAGAATAAGAGCTATTATAAAGAAGGCCACTGGGAACTTTATAAAAGGACAAGAGGTAGTGTTGTTGCAGTATATATAGATACAGAAACCTGTAAGGATGTAAAAAAGTCTTTAGCTACCTATGGATAGATTGCAGCTGCTGGCTATATTGTACTCCAGCCTCAATAAACATAATTATCTACAAGTTCTATTCTAGTGTTGTCTATAGTGTCCTTTATATAGGACAGGTAGAGTACATTGGCATGATAAAATCTTTATGTAGCTTTAAACTATCAAGCAATATCCACAATTGCTTCACAGAAGCAAAACTATACTAGATTTTATATGTATCTTTATTAAATTAAACATAGATTATAAAGCTACCAAAAGTATGAGGATTCCATCCAGTAGCAGGTTCTAGAGAGCTTGCAGGCAGACAGCCTGTGGGTCCAGAGGAAAGGGCCCACCACAGGATAGGGGCCAACTTTACAATGTACAAGAGAGATCTCCTGAGAATGGCCCAAGGTCTTCTTGAAGGTACCATAGAATTATTAAGCCAGTGAGGGTGATGTACATGGCTCAAATATCTGGGTAGAGGTGGACTCACTAGTAGCAACAGATTCTTGTGGGCAGTTGGAAGGCAGGGTCAAGGGAGGGGTCATTGGTACCAAATATGCTGACAGGTAGTTACATTTGTTGCAAAATAGCAAAAAAAGAAAATTGATCCAAGTTCCTTCACAGCCAATAAGCTTGGTTTCTCTGGCTTGGGCTTCTGGGCTATGGAAGAGGATCTCTTCTAGGTTGAACTCAGCATAGGCTGGGTTCAGAGTGTTGAGCATCTTGGGTTATTGCTGGTATGTTCAAAGCTACAGATAGATGTTAGCCTTGCCAATGTACTCTACCTAGTCCTATGCAAGAACACTACAGACTATAATAGAATAGAACTTTTAAGATAATTACATTTATTGAAGCTGGAGTACAATCTAGCCAGCAGCTGCAATCTATCCAGGTGTAACTAAGAACTCGTTGTCATCCTTTCAGGCGTCTGTATCAATATATACTGCAACAACCCTTGTCCTTGTCCTTTCAGACAGTTCTCAGTGGCTACCTTTGCAATAGGTCCATCTTTGCTGGCTGTGCCTATCCTGATTGGCTGTCATTGGCACATGTGTTGCTACTGGCCTTAGCAGGCATACATGACACTTCAGCTACAGTCTATGCTCTTTGTGAGCTAGCCTACTATCATTTATTGATTGGCTGTATCTTATACGCCTATTATTGCGCTGGGAAACTACACTGTGTTTAGTTGACACTTATAAATGGTCCATAATCTGTCCTCCAACATTGGAAGGTAGAATTCTGGGTTTCCATTTGCAGGGCTTAATCAGTGATTCTTTTTTGGTTGACGAGCCTTCTGCTTATCAATGCAACAGGTTGGATTAGTGATTATACACTGTATAATAGCAGGCTCAATCCAATATTGACTTGTGGATTATCTGCCGTGTAATGCTGAGCCAAACCAATAAGGAACCCAATTATATGCTGTGTGATGCTGATCCAAACTCAGTATTTATTAGCCATATGTGCATCACTTGTTTGATATACTCATATACATCCATCAGGTTGGGTGGGACTGAGTTGATACAACATCCATGTGGCAGATCCAGGTCTAACCAGTCCATCCCACCATTATCCTGCCCTTGACTCTTATTGCCACTACCTTCCTTTGACAAAGCTTCAAGGAGCTTTGTCTCCAGGGAGGCAATTTTATGGGACAACACTTTATTACCATCCTGCCAACGGGCCATGATCTCAACGCTCTTTTCCTCTCTTGCATTTAAAGCCTCAATTTCACAATTTGCCTTTGCTTTCACTTGCTGTAAGATTTTGTCCCATCCTACTAACAGGTTCCAGGAATCCCACGCATAGATTTGGTTTCCTTGGGCAGGAGTATTTTCTTTTGCAAAGTAATTGGAGTATAACTCTTTGAACACAGCCTTTACTTCCACCAAGGACTCCTCAGGCACAGTCTTGGTGATCTCCAAGCTTGCCCAAGCTTCCTTCAACAAACTTGTAGGAACCTCTTTCCTGGCAGTAGCAGTTTCCATGCAAAGTACTCTAAATTTGGCCCTTTCAAAATTTAACAAAGAAAACATAATAATTGAAAAGGTAGTTGAGGGGAAAGCATCAAAATTGACAATATATCTTTATTAAAGTTTAGCTGTTTTTGCTTATATATCATTTGGAGCATATTTGGCTGAAAACCCCTCCAGTTCCTGAATCAACCTATGATTCATCTCACGTGGTCTATGACATTCAAGTCATCCAAACCTAGATCTTTACCTAAAAGATCACCAATATTTCTCAACCAATGAGAATCAACCTACAATGGGAAGAAGTCACCTGACTCCATTCATCTCATTGTACCAATTCAGCATGGAGCTTCCTCAGCTCCCGGCGCCAAAACCTTGTGGATTAAACATCCCAAAACTCAGCTATTAATGTCAAACTGGGAACCAGCTGATTGACCCTGAATTCCTAGGCATCCTTGCCTTTATTTAGTTATCTTTGCATTTAATGGGGGTTTGCCTTAAAACCCATTAAAATGCTTCAAAACTCAAACCAGATGCCACTGCAGCGCCCAGCAATTTCCCCAGGCAGCGCCTTGGCGCCCCAGTGCCTCAGCACCTGAAAAATTTGCTAGGCCGGCACCTTGGCGCTTCTCAAATCAATTAGGCAATGCAGCAGCACTTCTAACCCAATGAATTTGCCAAAGCGGCGTTTTTAACCCAAAATTTGGGGGTTTACTTATGGTTGACCTTAACCAAACTTCTTGACACAGTCAAGGCAATTAACCAATATAATTAAATCCTCATTAATTATATTCCTGTGTATTTATTAATTAATCTTCCAAATTAATTAAACTGTTTTTGAGACACCCAGTCTCCCAGATTGACTAAGCCAATCTTGCCTTCTTTTCTTTTATTGAACCTAGATATTCAGTTTTCAGGAATCTTGACCTTAAGACTTCCAATCTAACCTATCTACATGCAATAATCAGAAAAACAGAGATAACTTTATATTCCAGAGCATTTATTTGGCTAAATACTCAATAGTGACTGTCATACAGGCACAGTCCATTAGGATAAGATGAGCAATATACAATTGATGTTTTCAAGATTAAACACTGTGTAATCAAGGATAAGCACTATATTGGCTAACAATTATACAGCATATAATGCTAATATCAATTATAATAAACTAGATATTATACAGTGTACAATCAGTACACATTGGAATGATAATCAAGTGATAATACAGCATATAATTGTTGCATCTATCATAATAACTGACAATTACACGGCATATAACTGCCTTATCTATTATAATATATTGGTGATTATACGGTGTATAATTACTACACTTAATAGAATATTGACCTAGTGCTAATTTAGCATGTAACTGATAAAGATCTGTGTTCAATGATTAGCCTGATCATTTGTGGTCAATCAGCCTAATCTCACACAGAGGATACTCAGTGAAATGAATGGGATCATACAGGACTCTAGGGGGACAATATAGCTTGGGCAGTTGGTCTGCAATTTCTTGGGAATAGTTGTCTGCAGAGGAGGAGCCAGAGAGATTAAACTGTATATAATAAAGTGCTAAAATAAGGCAAGGTATAGCCTGTGTGAACCAAAAGTCCATAACACTTTATTATAAGGATGGCAATGAGCATCTTCCCAGCATCTCCAGGGTATAAGCATGCTCATCAAACTTGGGAAAATGTTTACAGTTTCCTGCGGCTCAAGGGATGGCGCTTACCAGGGTTTGCACATACCCAGGGGTGCCCAAAATTGTTGAGTCCTCATTGGCTGGGTCAGGGCAGGTAATCTCAAATTCCCCTTTTGAGACAATGAATTTTTCATCTCTTTGCAAGCCTTGGTCTTGGGGTAATGCAGGTGGTGTCTCATTGGGGGTGGCCTGGGAGGTTACAGGGACATCATTTGGGTTGTTGATGTCATTGTCTGGGATAAGGAAATTCCCCAAGAGGAAGGGCTTGAGTATAGAAGGTACTCCACTGGTGGGTCTTGGAGGTTTCTCCAAAGTTGAATCTACTTCTGATTCAAGCCCCAAAAAATGTGGGCCGGCGGGCTGGTGGCCTGCAGGGGTCCAAGGTTCAAGTCCTGGGAATGTGATTCTACCTTGCTAATTAATAGTAAGAAGCTGCCACTTATGACAAAAAACTGGCTTTAAATTTATTTGGATAGTAAATTGTTTTATTTTTATAAAATAAAATAAAATTAAAAGAAAGTCAAAATCACTACAAGAACTCATTTGGAAATATTAATTAACTTTTGCAATATTTTCAAGATGATTAAGACACTTGGAAGAGTTAAAAGGGAGAAGGTAATTTTTTAACAGTCTCAAAGCTGTCAGGACTCTTGCTGCTCTGGGAAACACTTGGATGTCTATCTAGAAAATTTGCTAGAGAGTTTCATTTTTTTCCTGCTCAACTTTAAGTTTGTTAATTAGGTCATTGAAATTGGTTTTATTCAACCTAACATAGTTGGAAAACTTATTGTGCCAGATATCTAAGGAGGAAGGAGTCTTTATGATCCTATTCTCAACAAACTTGAACTGGTTCCATTCAATTTTTTTCCTTTCTTTCATGGCATCTGGTCTCAAGTGTTCCAATCCATTGCCATTCAAAGTAATAAAAAATGGAAAAATAGAGCTGCATTGTACCTCATATAATTGGGTTTTTTAAACACCTCATAAATCTTGCCGGAGTCCTTCTTTCTCACCAAGACAATTTCAGAAAAAGAGTTAAAGCCCCCTTGGTCTCCTTGCAGGTGAATATGGTGACTAGTGTGTTGATTTAAATAAATATCTAAGAGGCAACAGCACCCATGTCAGCAGTTGACATGTTGAAACTATATCAAAATGGCCACTGTTGACTCAAAAAGTGAATTTTACTAAATATCTTTCTAGTTGTCCTAGCATCATTACCAAATTTTAAAGCTCTCAGGGGTGAAAATCCAGAAAACACAACAAAATTGTGGCCATTTTGACACAATTTAATATTAAGCTTAAATAAAATATGGATTTAACTTAAATTTTTCTTTACTTTTACTAACATTATTTTTTTTGGCAAGTTTTTTTTGCAACATAAAAGTGTCAATGTTGACAATTTTTAAGCATAAATTAATTTTAATAAAAAAACTAAAATATCTACAAGATAAAAATTAATTGCAAACTTAAAAATATTTTCTTTATTACATCAATATATAGAAATAGCTGTAGCACATATAGCAGTTTGTTGAAATGTTTGTCTTAAAAACTATATGTGGCGCTTAATCCAACTTTGATATCATAAATGGGTTTGTGGCTAACAGCAATCTCATAATTTAGGACCATTTTACTATGTGACTTACTATATAAATTATTATCAATAATGTTGACAATCAGGAATGTCAACTATTTTCTTGTGATCAATCACTGGGGTGAATTTAAGCAAATAGAAGTGGCGCAAATTAGCCTAAATTACTATGCAACCACCTATTGAGAATCTCATTAAGGAAGTTGTCTTCAGTAATAAAAAAGGTTAAGTGTCAACTTCACCACTGACAACTTTACTTATATACAATGGTAAAATATCATATTCCTACCCCCAAAACATCATTTTAATAAAGAAATAAAGAACTTTGATTATTTTTTACTTATTTTCATATTTTTTTTAATTTTATTATGTGAGCAAAAATACACAGAAAACGGTTAATATTTGCTAGCCTGCTTAACTTTAATTAAGTGTACTATAAAAAAACATGGTAAACTTTCAAAAAAATGTCAGCAGTGCCAATGTTATATCTGATAATGTCTACAATTTTCCTAATCAACAATGTGAATTCAGCATATTTTTACTAATTGTCTTTTATAATGTCAACACTTTTCACTTCTCACATATAAAACTTTAAGTTTTACATAATAAAATCATCTGGATTTTTAATGTGATATATTTTTAACTCTTCTCCTTTATATTTATTGCTTTTCAAAATAAAATATATCTCTAAAGCTAATACTTTCACATAAAACTCTTAACTTTTAAATTATTATTTATAACTTTAATAAAATAAAATAATACAAGTATTTTTTACCTTTTAAATGCCAATAAAAGCCATATAAAGTTTCCTTTTTATATATTATGTTTTTTAAGTTGCTTTGTTTGTTTTTTTTACATAAATTGCTTTATTTTAACCCATTCAACTGATTATTTAGGACAAAAACACCTCAAAGCAATAAAAGAGTACCAAGCATCCCTCCAAGGCCCTCAATACTCCAAAGAAAAAGCCTGTCTCATCAAAGAAAGTCACTCCTAAGCCCTCCCCTGAGCCCTCTCCCAAGAAGAGCCCCACTCACTCCACTGGGGGAGATAAAACTGATGGTTCACTTACTGACCACAGTTTCTTTAACTCTGCTTCAGACAAAGAGCCTACCAAGAAGAAGCGCTCAGCCCAAAATTCCCCACAAAAGAATAAGTCTCCCATACATGAGAACCAAGACAAGCCCCCTTCTTCTTCTCCTACCAAACTCCCCTCCTTCCAGTTCACCAGGGGATGATTCAAAGCCCTGACTTGATTACTTCCCTGGCTTCTGCTATGCTCCTTCTGCCCCTGGGACCCTTTTATGGCTCACAATATCTGTAATATTGATGGGAAGTTCAATGTTCCTTCCACCTTGCTAAAATGCTTCCCCATAAAGAGCATCAAATGTGGGCCAGCCATGATAGCTAATGGTTACATCTTCTCATGTAACAATGCCAACCAGGGCTTCAAGAGCTGTTGCTATACCTGTGGGGACCCCTCATTCCCAGTGCAGCTCAAAACTGAGTGCTAGTACTTAGTCCAAACAATTAAAGGTGAGCACACATGCACAATACCTAATACAACCATAGCCTGTCTTCTAAAATAGAACCCTGTCCAGCTCATGCCTACCTCCAAGGACCTTCCCCCCACCCTGCTGGCCGTGTTTACCTGTAAGCACCTCTCCCTCACTAATATCAAGATGGTACCAATGCATAAATAGTTGATCAAGTTCACAAGAAATAGGCGCTAAGCCCCCAACTCCCTGGCTAAGAGCTCCATTAAAATAAAAGACCTGTTCCTCTCCAATGCCCTCAAGAAGACAAAGGTCAAAGAGATGTTCTTACTCCATCACAATGGGAAGGAAGTGAATGATAGGCTTATAGCCTACTCCATATTCAAATCCTAGAGCAGCTCAATACTGCTACCACCTGTCTGTGTGATGGCAAATTTGCAACCCGACCTGCCCTTTTCAAGCAGCTTTGGATCCTGCACAAGCAGTTTGATGCCCAAGTTATCCCCCTTGTCTTCTTCCTCCTGCCTGGTGCCAAGACTGAAGTCAACACCATAGCCTTCAAGATTGTTTGAGATGCTTTAAGTTCCCCTCCTGTTAACAATCTTCCCCTCCCATCCATGCAACCAGAGCAAAACCTTCCTCTGCTGAAAAGGATGAGTCTGCCCAGGCCGCCAAGCAGCTAGCTCATGCGCGCTCACTTGGGCCAAAGGTGATCATAATGGAATTTGAGCAAACTCAGTTCAGAGCCTTTGAGGCCACCTTCAATGGAGAAGTACAGGGCTGCTTATTCCATTTTAGGCAGGACCTCATCAAGCATCTTAGGAGCAAGAAGGAGCTCTTTGAGAAATAGTCAAGGGTCTGGTTGTACAAGTATTCTGGCTATTGCCATAACATCTAACATCTAGTCATTGCTTGATTTGGTGCCTTTCCAATATAAAATTTGACATACCAAAAATGGCAACAAACTAATATCACATGACTGTCCAGGTATCCAGCAACTTGAACCCATCCAGCACATGACCAGCCCCTTGGTTTGATCCAACTAAATCCCCGCCATAGCTAAAGCTATATAAGTCTAAAGTATTATCCAATAAAATATACTTCTTCTCTTCCTACTTTTATATTCAAAGCTTCCCCAAAAGGCGCTCCTTATCACTGGTAGCACTACAGGTTTTGACCACACCATTGAAAGAGAAAATGACTGAAAAGAAACCGCCCACCTTTGCCCACATACTCAACCAGGCCACATCCCAGGATACCTGGAAAACGTACTTCTGCGCCCACAACATCAATGAAGATATTCCTAGTGGATGTACTGTATTCAAAAGTCTGGTCATGCCCAAAGCATTCACTAAGATAATTCAATACAGTTGCTCTTTTCAACCACAAACAAACGCACAACCACCTATCACAGGTGAAGTTACCAACACCAAGTACATTGTTATTGACAAGTTCTTTGGTAAAAACAAAGAAAACATCATCAACTGGCTAGACCACACAGCCGCCAAACTCCGCGCCAGCCACATCCCCACAAAAAATAGGTCCAGAAAGACAGCAAGCACCTATACAAGGCCACAGCTAACTGGTTTGCCACCTAGGTTGGCTCACAAACCAACGTTCAGCTTGACAACTGGGAAGAGTTCAAAGCCAACATCACTCACAATTTCTGTGTCACTGAATCTCTCCAAGACATTGCAATACAGCTCAGTGATCTTCCTCAGAAGACTACTAATGCAGCTTACGCCAACAAATTTGAGGAAATACAACAGAAAATTCAAAACCCAGCACAAGCTGACAATGTACACACCAGAGCATTATTCATCAACAGAATGAAACCCTCTGTCACTGCCCTCATCCGCCCAGAAGCAAATACCTCCATGCCTGCTTCATTGCTGAAGCCAAGCGCGCTGAAAAAGGCGCCAACATGGAATATGCTGCACACAACAGCAACCGCTCCTCAAACAGCAATTGCAGTGAAAAAGCCAATGGCAATAAATGCCAAAATACCAATCATAGCAACAGCAACTCCAATTGTAACAATGGCAATCACAGCCAAAGCGCAAACTGCTCCTGTCCCAAGAAAGATGACACCGCCAAAGTTAACAACGCTGAAGTAGCAACCCACTATGAATTCAAACCCACATTCTCTGACCTCAAAGGTCTTGAAACAGAGGAACAGGGAAAAGACAAGGGGGAACAGGATTAAGTGCCTCTGTCTCCCCCCAACTTGACAAAGAACTGTACCAAGGCACAAACTTTGCTGCTTGCATCTCACATGTCCCGCAATCCTCCATTTTTATGAACGTAAAAATTAAAGAATGCCCACAACTTCTTGTCTATCCATGCACTTACAAATATCATACACATAAAATTTTATTTGACTCTGGTTCACAACACACTATTATTAGCAGACCTTTTGTAACCAAGTACAAAATACCAGTTGTTAAATCCAACTTCAAATATGCCAGAATGGCAGACAAGTAAAAAGTTCTGCTCAAAGGCAAAAAAACACCCTTCAGAATTGACCTCCAAGGCATACAGACGTCCATCAAAGGACTTGTCATGAACAACAAACTACAACATTGTAGCAGGCATGGACTGATTTTTCTGAGTGAATCCCAGCATATGTTGGAAAACAAAAACCATGACCATCAAACACAATGGAGTCAATTTCAACATTCTCAAAGAACCCAACAACCTCATTCTAAGAGACACAGTTTTGTCCAAGTCATAAATCAAGATGACTCTGAACATCTAACCAAAGACAGTACCCTCCACATAATGAGGTACTCCAAATTTAATAACATACAAACACAAAAAATCCAATGCCCAGAACTTGCGGCACTCCTAAATGAATACGCTCATGTATTCAAGGAAGAACTCACAGAGTTACCCCCCAAACAAGAGGTCAAACATGGCATTGACTTATGCAAAGCCATGCCCAAACCTGCACCCCTCTACAGACTCTCTCCCATGGAGACCCAAAAACTTAAAGCCCACATTGAGGACAATCTAGCCAAAGGATTCATTTGTCTATCTGAATTCCCATGGGGGCAGCAGTTTTCTTTGAAAAGAAGAAAGAAGGATCTATTTGCTTAGTTATTGACTACAGAGCACTAAATGCAAGTACAGTAAAAAATAAATACCCACTTCCCCTCATAGAAGACCTATTTGCAAGGCTCTCCAGAGCAAAAATTTTCTCAAAAATTGACCTCAAATCTGGTTATAACCAAATTGAAGTTAAAGAGAAATACATACCAAAGACCGCGTTCCGCACACAATTTGGGTTGCTTGAATGTAAAGTAATATATTTTGGGATGACAAACGCCCCAGCAACATTTGTCACCATGATGAACCAGGCGCTAAACAGACTCTCAAACACATTATGTTATCTTGACATCATCATCATATTTTCAAAAACAAAAGAGGAACACCTCACACATGTCTGCAAGACACTCAATTGACTTGCAAAGCACAAGCTATATGCTAAGCCTAGTAAGTGCCAATTTATGTAAAAGGAACTCCTGTTCTTGGGCCACATTGTCTCTGACAGTGGCATCAAAGCAGACCCAGATAAGATAAAAGCCATAAATAACATGCAACACCCCACCTCTGTGAATCAAGTAAGATGCTTTCTTGTATGGTAGCTTACCTAAGGAAATACATCAAAGACTGCAGAAAGCTCACTGCACCAATCAATGAATTAACCAAGGTTAATGCCAAAAAGAAATTCATCTGGACTCCAGAATGCAACAAGAATTTTCAGCTATTAAAACAAGCTTTGATTGAAGCATCAATCTTGCAATACCCTAATAACAACAGGTGCTACAAGCTTGAGTCAGACGCTAGTGACACTGCCATTGGCGCAGTCCTACGCATCTTCCAGCCAGGGCAGCAAGATTTCCTGCCTGTATGTTACAAAAACAGAAAGCTAACAAACACTGAGAAAAGGTACCCAATACATGATAAAGAATTGCTAGCAATATATAACACATGCAAAAAATGGAGACGTTATCTCAAAGGACACTTAAACGTCCAAGTGCTAACTGACCACAAATCCTTAATCTATTTCAAAACTCAGAACACACTTGCACAGCGCCAAGCCAGATGGATGTCCTTGCTGGAACAGATTAACCTGGACATCTAATACAAAAAAGGGGCAGAGCTGGTCACGGCCAATGCTCTCTCTAGGCTATGCCAGCCAAGAAAGGATTACCCTGACCACCTGGACCCTGACTGGCCCAACCTATACAACACTGAGTATAAGACAAAAGGAAAGGATCCCTCCACACACCAACTAACCCATAATACACTACTAAGGAATGAAAAACATTTCCACATATCAAATGACACAGTATACCAAATCATCAAGGATAAACACATTTTATATATTCCACTTGCACAAAGAGTTGACAATGTTCTAAGACAACACTGTCTGCTAGGACACACAAAGGCCAGCAACCTATATTTCACATTAAAAGAGATAATAGTATGGTGGCCCAAACTGAAGCAAGACATAATCAATGTTCTAAAGAAGTGCACACTGTGAGAAAAAACTGCCAGCACCAAGGCGCCACAGCCAACAGTCAACCCAGTACCTGACCCTAAACCATTTAAGGTTTGGGGACTGGACATAGTGGGACCCTTACCAGAAACCAAAATGAATTAACGTTTCCTAATTGTAGCTATCAACTTTGCCACACGTTGGCCCATCTGCTAGGCAACAAAAGATCACAAGGCGGAAACAATAAATCAATTCATCAATAAAGCAATCATAGCAGACTACAGCACTCCAGACTACATCATAACAGATAGAGCAAAAGAGCTAACAGGCCACATAGTAAACAACAATCTGAAAACAAAGAACATCAAACACTCCACAACCTTGCCCTACAGGCCACAGGCCAACAGTAGAGTTGAACGCCTGAATGGCAGCCTTATCAGAGCCCTGGAGAAAATAATGGATGGCAAAGCCAAAGACACATGGCCACTCTATTTGAAACATGCATTAATAGTATCTCAGGTTTGTACCAATCAAGGGACAGGCTACTCACTGTTTGAACTAACATACAGATACAAGCCAGAAATAGTCATCCACAATAATCAACTGTATGTGAAGATCCCCCTGGGGAAACCTCCCACAGTAGAACAGAAACCAGCTCTACAACACATACGCCTCAAAGCCAAACCAGCAGAAGCAAAAAGACTCAAAGCCCAAAAGGTAACCTCAACAGAGGACCCACTTCCCATCAACTCCCCCGTCTGGGTCCTAGCTGGGAACAGAAAGAAGCTAGGCTTAGTACACAGAGGACCAGGAAGAATCAACAGATACCAACCAGACAGGAACACCTACTTGGTTAAGTTCCAGGGTGCCAAAGAGCCCATCACCAAAAAGTATCACAGATCTCGCTCCACCCTAGCAAAGGGGAACACTATACCCAGTTGGTGCCCACTAATAAACAACTCCAGGAACATCAGGCGTCAGCCGTCAAGACAAAGCCCCCTCCTGATATACCCAAGTAACCCCTTAAGGGAGGGGTGTGTTGAGGGTCTGGATGTACAAGTATTCCGGCTATTGCCATCACACCTAACATCCAGTCATTGCCCAATTTGGTGCCTTTCCAATATACCATTTGACATACCAAAAATGGCACCAAACCAATATCACATGACTGTCCAAGTATCCAGCAACTTGAATTCATCCAGCACATGACCAGCCCCTTGGTTTGATCCAACTAAATCCTCACCACAGCTAAAGCTATATAAGTCTAAAGTATTATTCAATAAAATATACTTCTTCTCTTCCTACTTTTATATTCAAAGCTTCTCCAAAAGGCGCACCTTATCAAAGTATTTAAACAATGGTAAAGGGAAGTGCCACTTTGCTATGAACCAGTTTGCTGCCTTGGCTTTTGTGTGTCTGGAGCAAACTGTTATTGGCTTTGAGGCCCTCATTGAAGATGCTTATATCATGAAGCACTCCACCATTTTTAAGAGCTGCCTTGATCACTTTGAGCGGCAATGGGTAGGCAAGAAGGTGACTACCCGGAGAGGAAAGAGTGGGGACACAGCGCCATGGAACTGTCAGAGCGCCTGTATTAAGGGGGAGATAAAGACCACCTTAAGCCTGGAGGTGTGGCATAGACACCTGAATGTGAAGTTTGGGTACAACCCCAAGTACAACAAGTTCTTCCTCAAGCTGCAGGAGGAGCAGTCCCAGAATGTCTTTAAGTTTATTGACATGGCCAACTGGGTGGTCCCCAATAAGAGAAAGAGTAAGGAGCAGGATTATCAGGAGGACATCTAAAAGGTGGTGAAGAAGAATTATAAGGTGGCAGAAATCAAAAAATACCTTGAAGATGTAGCAACTGCTCTTGCTGATGGCTTCAATTAGCCCAGTAAATTTTTCTTTGCCTGGATCCTTTTTACCTATAAAATTATATATATATTTTGATAGTACTAATCTTTTTAGGTATAAATAGTAAGTTTCAGATACATTTTCAATGTGGTTTAGTAAGAGATATATTATATTTTGTTAATTTATCTTTAAGTTATGATATATTTTAAATTGTGCTTATATAAAGTATAATAAATTAAATATAGAATTTTCTTAAATTTGTAGATATTATGATATATTAAATATCTTTATTCTTGTTTCATTGAAATTTTAATTTTTATGGGAATAAAAAATAATTTTATAATAAAGAGTGTAATTTACATAGTAAATTGAAAACTACTTGCTTTTATCTCCTTATTCTTATTACTTATGGTATTTTTTATTGTATTTTTGAACTCTCTGGGGTTATTTTAGTATGGTAATGATTTTAAAAATATTTTTTATTAAAAATGTTCAGGATAAAGTATTTTGTTAATTAAAAAAGTGTTGACATCCAGGAGACAACATTATGTAAAACCAGGTTGTCACTTAAAATAATGCCAACATTTTTACTGTCAACATTATTAGTGTCAACATGGGTGCTGTTGCCAAGCCCCCTGGTTACCATTCCCTTTGAGGTAAGGCCTCTGTTGTAAGGCTGCCTCTGGAGCAGGTATCACTTTATCAGGCTCAGGTAGACCCCAGTTTGCTCTAGGCAGGTATGCTGATTGTTCAGCTTCTTGAACTGGATGAAGCCAGTGGTGGTTTGGCGGGCTGGGAAGGCAAAGTATTACACTTGTAATAATGAAGCACTAGGTACTTATAATCATCATTACACTTAAACATAAGGAGAACAGTTGTGATTTAAACTTTCTGCATATTGACACTTTGTTGACATGCAGACAGTCAACTTCAATTTGGCAATTAGGTCAAAGCCTACTAGCTGTGTTAGAAATTGAGCCATTAATGCTATTTTGATATGGCCTTCAAATAGTGATATGTGCAAAGATGTGGTCAGGTTTGCTTTCAATTTCAGATATTATTTGCCTTTCATAAATGGGTTGACCTCAATTTCCACCCATTCTGGATTGCCATACCCACCCATGACTGATCCTGGTATGATGTCAACCCAATGTGACCCCCTCTACCACTCTGTCTCCCTAATGAGTGATCATTGACCCTGTCTACTATTTAAGTAGAATAATTTCTCCCAATAAAGAAAAATTTATCCATATTTGTGTTGGCTTTAATACTCTTTAAGCTTTTCCCTTCTTTTTTGCCAAAAGGAATTCTTCATATTGTATTCCAGGAAATTAAGGTATGTGCCCTTAATTTTTCCCTAAAGGCTAACCCAAGTCTAGCTTTGAACCTCAAATATTTTGTTATAAAGATTTACCACTGTGTTCTCCTGGATGTCGTCCCCAGGAGCCAAGCACAACAAAATGGTGCTCACTACAGGAGCTGTAAGCCCCTTGGTTACTCTGTTCCCCCACGCCTTCTCTGGTCCTTATCCTTTTGTGTATGAAGTACCTAAGAAACTGAAAGTCTCTAGTCCTCTGCTTGATGAAGATATCACCAATACCCCCTCAGCTCCAATGGTAATGATGATATCCCCTGTGCCTGTGTGGGACACCTTCCAGTTTTCTCTCTCAATTTATGAACAAGCTTGCAACACCGCGCGCTCCCTCCTTCACATGGGTACTGTGACAATGCATACCATTCCTGGCCTCCAGCCTGGATATGCCTCCTAAGATCTGTACTCCTTCCTGCTGGACTTTGGTCTCCCCCTGCTCTAATAGAGTCCATGGAAACTATTGGCGTGCTAGTCAATCAATTTATCCAGCCTGCTTGGTTCACCACCAGTTGGCTTTAGAATCTCAGAATCAACTCCTGACTGCTGTAGCTACTGCTGTCTCCAATAAACATGCATAAAACATGGCCTATCAAGAATGGACTCATAGACTCTTTGTCTATATTTATGACAACCAACATAACTTGTTGGCATCTCAAAAATATTTAACCTTGTTGTTGAACTCACTTTGCTCCTTGCTCCCTGGATACATTAAATATTGACTGTGCAAACTAGATGAACACCAAGCTACTTTGCAAGGACAAATAGAACTGACACTCTTTAAATATTGTCAGGACTTTGAGGTCTTAGTTAACAAGCTCAACCAGTTCAAAGAGCATATCAATTCTCAACTCAAGTTGGTTGAAGACCACATTGATAAGAGGGGCCAACATCTACACCAATAATATGGGTTAGACAAGGCCACGCTAGGCAACAATATAAGTAAGGTTCAAAACTATGTGGACAATAAGGTGGCCTCAATTGAAGTGACTCCCCCTGCTCCTTCTGTCAAGGTACCATCTGCTTTTGAAGCCCAAGTATGGGAAGCCATAGCTGAGCTCAAGGCCATCACTTGACACCAAGCCTCTGTTCAGAATTCTCCTCCAGCTGAGCCTATGCCTAACCTTTGCATTGCCTCCTTAACAGATCAAGTAGCTACGATGCAGGGCAAGATCAAGTATTTGCAGCAACGCCTTTCTGATTCAGATGATTCCTCCTCTGAATCAGGTGATAAAAGAGAGGCAGAGGTCCCTGAAGCCCCCGCCTGTACTGATCATGTATGCTGCCCTGGTTTAGAAAGGTCAACCTTGTATCTACTGTGCCTTTGCGCTGGACCACTTGGCAGCAGTGACAAATGACGTTGCAGATAGGCAGGACACTCTGGAACAAGAAGTGCAGAACCTTACTTGCTTGAAAGAAACAATGAATGAGGAAGTGACCCCGTTGACAACACAGGCCACTGCCTTAGTCACTTTTGTCAATGGGATTGCAGGCACTTTGGTGGTACAACAGATATGGGTGATGAACTTGGAACTGTTGCCACTACTGCCAGGGATGTCAGTGGACAAAACAGCTCTACTCTAGTCACCCTGAAGGAAAGCCTTTGACTCCTCTGGGCTAGATAACCAGCTGCAGAATCTGAGTTTGGGAGCAATCCCCTCATTAATATTCTCAATAAGGGTGACAACAGCCAATCTACCTCTTGTCCATTGATCCCAATTAAAAACCCTTGTTCAAACAGATATTTGACTCTAAGACCTCTACCATTGCCGCCTTTCTGAAAATATATGAGACTGCAATGTGTAGGGCCACTGACAAACTAAAGAAGGAACATATTCTTACCTGCTTGTATCCTACCTGTCAAGAAGCTGTTGTACCCAAACTTCCTTGAATTGTCACTTGGAAATATATGAAACACCTTCTAATTGAGGAATTTGGGTAAGATCTCAGCTTGGAGGTCAAGAAGAACGCTTTCATGCATATTGCATTCAAACCCAAGGAAACTCTGGCTGAGTTTGCTGACCGCTTCTATATTGAGGGGCAAAAACTTATTACCAGTCATCAAATGACCCCCAGGAAGCGTACACAGCATGTTCCAATGTGTTGAAGGTGAATCAGCTCCTGTGCCTACACTTTAAAGAGCACAAAGCTTCATCTTACTTATATAAAGAGTATCAAGATCCTCCTGCAAGATATAAATTTGACGCATGTAGGTACTGTGGGTTGCAAGAATAAGGCTAATAGTGCTGGAACCACCTCTCATACCCCACACAACATGACTCTTGGCTCTAGTGGAAAGCCCAAGAGACAAGGATGTCACAACTGTGGTCAAATTAGACATCACTTGCATACCTGTACCAACCCTTGAGTAGAGAAGTGAAACCCAAAGAAACAGGTGGGAAAAAAGAGGTTGGCTTAGAGGCAGAGACACTATCTTATAACAAATCTCCCTGGTCTCCTCCTGATCCTCCCTCTGACGAGGAATCTCCCCCTTTGTCCAGCTCAACTTCCTTCACCTCTTTCATGATCTTTCAAGCAATTCTGAGCCTGAGGATTCTGATTATAATGATTCAGAGAGTTATGGTAACTCTGTGCTGGATGTCCCCAAGACTGTGTCTGTTTCCTATAAACTTTGCTCAGGGAAAACCATGACTACAGCTTGCCCATCTCCAATCAAAAAGAAAGGCTATAATGGCTTGTCATTACCTGGCTCAAGCCCATAGACCCCCTGTCCTAGTAGACTCCTTGGAAGAAGCTGCTGAGCTAGCAGAAGCCCTCTTCCAAATATGACCGTGTCCCTCACGTTGCAAACTGTGTAAAAGGAAATTCCTGCCTTAAAAAGCATTTTAGCAAAATAGGAAAATGAGTTAGAAGCAGCGCAGGACGTGTTGGCTGTCTTTCCCTCATTTGGAAAAGAATATACCTGTGTAGAAGTATAAACCCAGAAGATTAAAATTAAGGCCATTCTGGACACAGGTTCCCCGTCAATATTGTGTCCTCCAAAACAATGAAGAAGCTCAAGTTAGCCCCTGATCTCAACTATAATCAGTCTTATGGAACTTCTGATATGGCTCAAATGTGGGCTATTGGCACCTACTCCACTCTGCCTATGAGGTTTGGGAAACTTCTCATTGCCTCTCCTGCTGTTGTTTTGGAGAACAAATTCTATGCCCTTCTGGTTGGCACTCAATTTCTCTTCAAATACATTGGAATTGTAAACCTTCAAGATGGGTATCTATCCCTCTTAGGCTATGAAGCCACACTGATCTTTGAAGAAATTCCACACATCCCTGGCAAGTACCTTAAGACTTGTGTCCTCAAATATTCCACAGGTATCTTCTTGCTGAAATACAGAACTAACTCTTCCAATATGCACTCCCCTCCCTCTTCTTGTCCTGCAGAAGAAAGTGTCCCTCTGCTTGCTCCTGCAGCCCTCACTATCCCTCCTGGCTCTCAAGTGATCATTGACTCTCAGCTAACCTACAAGCTGACTGAGAAGTTATTCTTAGAGTTGTACACTCCTGAATCCCTAAGTTGCAAAGAACCTTGGTTGTGCCCTGGGATTCTAGACCAAGCTCATAAGGAGCCTGTAAAGTTGCTGCTAGCCAACCTGACCGCTAACCTATGCAGATTTCTAGAGGCCAAGTTGTGGGACATGGACACATATTAGGAGCAGATCAAGTGGCTTTTCTCTACCCCTTTGGAACCCTCAGCAACTTCAACTTGTCAGAAGAAAACCATCAAGTGCTGTCCCTGTTCACAGCTGCTGACTTCCTGCAACTATCATCCATCCAACAGAAGGATGTCTTAGAAATGCTGGATCAGTTCAACAACATCTTTGCGTCTGGGTCCAACAAATATGGCTTAGCCAAAGGGGTCATTCACCAGATTGATACAGGTGATGCCCCTACTTTCCAAGCTAAACCAAACTGCCACAGCAGGGTAGAAGATGCACAGGTTTCCAAAGAACTTAAACAGCTTTTAGATGCTGGGCTCTTGGCTCCTTCTCAGAGCCTTTGGGCCTTCCCCTTATTAATCCACAAAAAGAAGGATGAAAGCCACTGTATTACAATCAATTATTGCCGCCTAAACTCTCTCACAAAAAAGGATTCATACCCTTTACCCAGGATCAAAGATGCTCTTAGGCAACCAGGAGGCTCAATTTTTTTCTCTGCTATGGATATGGCATCAGGATACTGGAAGGTTGACTTTTCCCAGAAGGCTGTGAAAAAGCTGTGCTTATCACCTCAGAAGGTCTTTACAAGCCCACTAAAACGCCCCAAGGACTCTGTAATGCCCCAGCTACTTTTTAAAGAGTCATGGACTTTATTCTATAAGACCTGAAGCTCTCTTGTGTTCTTGTATACCTCAATAATATCACTGTGTTCATCTCCACCTTCAATGACCACCTGGACCATCTCAAGGTGTCTTTATCAAGATTTGAGAAGCTGGTCTAAAGCTCAAACCCTCCAAGTATTCCTTCTTTAAAGAGTGACTCAAATTATTGGGCCATGAGGTCACCCAAATAAGAATACACCCCATGAACAATAAGATGAAAGCCATTGAAAAGATGTTGCCTCCCACAAACCTACACAAGGTCCAAGTTTTCCTTGGCATGATAGGGTACTATTGACAATTCATCCCTTACTTTGCTGAACTGAGTGACCCCCTGTTCCAACTCCTTTGCAACATCCCCTTTGAGTGGACTGATAGCCAACAACAATCCTTTGAATCTATGAAGACAAAGCTCAAAGAGGCTTCCATCCTATTTAACCCTGACTATGATAAGGAGTTCCTCTTGTACACCAACGCAAGTGGCATAGCTATGGGTGCCATCTTAGCCCAGCTAAACAATGAGGGCGTAGATTGATCTGTAGAATATTCTTCATGTGTCCTCAACAAACATGAAAAAATTATAGTGTCACTGAAAAGAAATGTCTGGCAGCTCTACATGCTGTGAAGAAACTTTAGCACTACATCTATGGGACTCACTTTACTTTAGTCACTGACCCTCTGTGTTCTTAAGTGATACTACAGCTGAAGGAACCTGAAGGTTGACTGGCTTTATGGGCTTTGCGCTTACAAGGATATGATTTTACCATAGTACAATAACCTGGTGCACAACATCAGAATGCCAATGGATTGTCCAGAATACCTAACTGGCCATCCACTCTGTTGATGCTGACCAACTGTACAAAGAGATAGAGTGCCCTGACTCTTGGACCACTGAACCAGAGGAGATTCAATTGGCTCTACAGGTTTTATAAAAGGATACTGTGATTGGGATAGGCAACTATTTAAGAAAGTCAATAGTGCCTATCTGCCCTAAGTTCACCCTTTTATGAGAATAGTCACCATCCTCCAAGCTCACATTGATACTGGACATGGGGGTATAGAAAAAACTCATTACTGGTTTTGCAAGAATTTCTACTGGGAGAACATGCGCCTCCTGATCCCTGATGTCCTTGCATCCTGTCACTCCTGTCAACTACAACACCCTCAATCATCCCAACATCAGTTCAAGCTCATCCCGCTTAAACATGCCTTCCACACTGTGAGTATTGATGCTGTTAGACCTCATCCTTGTTCTAGGTCTGGATGTTGTTTCATCTTGGTAGCAGTAGACCATTTTAGCAAATGGGTGGAAGCCAGAGCAACCAGAGATATAACTAGCAAGACAACTGCAAATTTCTTGTTACAAGATATTTTCTATCAACTGGGTTCCCTCAAGTCCTGCTATACAATAATGGCACCAAATTCAATGATTGCCTTATCACGTCTATTATAGAAGCTATGGGTACTCATCTGTTGTGATCTGAGGCGCAGCACAGAGTCACAAAAGGAAATCCTAACCATAGGATTGAATTCTTACTAAGTCTCAGTTAGAATGGCAGGGAAGGCTATGCAATTACCTTGTGGCCCTGATTGAATCATATCTACTAGACATGGCTAGAGAGGCACCAAAGTACGTGGAGACACAAAGACAATAATGTGATAAGAACTTAATTTTATTAGAAAATAGGAAATGGAATATATAGTGGTTGACAATACAAAAAAGCACTACCAGGACAGTAGGATCACTTGCCACAAGAATGAGTGGGGCAAGTGAGTTGCACAGGATCAGGTAACTGAACAATTGTATTTCCCAGAGAAGAACCAGCCTCATTTCTAAGGGCAAAAGCAAAAGAAAAAGATTTGTCCTTGAAACTAACCAAAAAAGACAAAATCAAAACATGGTGAATGTCAGCATTCACTACATTGCCCCCCTCTAGATTGGCATTAGAGGGGTGATACTTGCAGAGGAACTTAGCATGTACTTGAGCAAAAGGTCAACCACTAGAGAGGAGCTTTACTGTATACTCTGACCCTTGCTTAAAAGTCACTTCTAAGGGCCCAATACATAATGAGTCTAGCTTATGAGCCTGTCCTCCCACTCTTTGTTGATAACACAGAATGTGGTCTCTAATGGCAAACTCAGGAAGGGGAGAGCTCCAGCAGCTTGGTCTTATAGGCGGACGTGTAGGCAGTAGTCTGTATATCAATGGTGCGGTTGACTAGATCTTTTATGTGTTCATAAGGGTTCATGGCCTTATCAGAGGAGAGTAGGGGGCCCCAAGAGCAACAGGGTAGTGGCTTTACAACCATACAGCATAGCAAAAGGAGAGTACCTGGTGAACAATTCTTGCTAAGGCAATAGGCAAAGAAAGCAGCAGGTAATTATAGATCCTAGTTAGCGGTATCAGAGTAAGTAAGCTTCCTCATGATAAAAACCAGAGTTGAGTTAGCGCGCTCAACTGCCCCATTGGTGGAAGAATTATAGGGGGAAGAGAAAGACTGGCAAGACCCCAAGGCTTTAATAACAGAGGTCACTAACTTGGCGTTAAAGTTAGACCCATTGTCAGATAACAACACCTGAGAGCAACCATGGAGGAAGAATACATCTTGCAGCAGAAATGTAGCGGTAGTCTTGGCAGTGATGTCCTTAGTAGGGCAAGCTTCTATCCACTTGCTAAAATGGTTAACAGCAATTAGGATAAAGCAGCAGCCAGAGAGGGAGCAGGGGAGAGGCCCTACAGCGTCAATGCTGACAGTGTGAAACACGTGTTGAGGGGGGACAAGTTTGAATTTGTACAAGGCAGCTCAAGGTCTCTGGAGCTGGCAATCATGGCAACTAGCAATAACATCTGGGATCAGCAAGCAAAGATTTTCCCATAAGTAATTCTTCTGGAGCAAGGCACAGGTCTTGGAAACTCCTCTATGTCCTGTCTCCTTATGGGCTTGCAGCACCAGCACCAGCAAAAGGCAAAGACTAGGACTTACATAGGGCAAGTAGTGGTCTTGTACCTTCTTAAAAAGTTGATTGTCATAAATGAGGGTGTCTTCAATTAGCTTAGAAAATGCAACATGAACTTCCTCTGGCTTGCTTTCCCATGACAAAGGGTATCCAATTATTTCATACAACTGGTCAGCTTAAGCAGGGTGTAGAGAAAGAATGGGCATTCTAGACAGGCTGTCAGCATTCTGATGTTAAATCACGGGACAGTGCAACACAGTGAAGTCATACCCTTGTAAACAGAGAGCCCATCTAGCTAGTTGTCCTTCAGGATCCTTGAGTTGCTGCAGCCATTTGAGTGAAGCGTGGTCAGTAACCACAGTGAAATGGGTGCCATAAACGTGGTGGCAGAACTGCTTGACAGCATGCAGCACAACAAGGCACTCCTTCTTGGTCACACTGTAGTTCTTCTTATGCTTATTCAGTACACAAGAGGTATTGACTACAGGGTGATCCACACCCTCATCATCCAGTTAAGCCAATATAGCCCCAATAGCCAGGTCACTATCATCAGTATACAAGATGAATTCCTTATTGTAGTCAGGATATACTAAGATGGGAGCCTCTTTGAGTTTTTGCTTGAGGGTTTCAAAGTCTTATTGCTGACTGGCGGTTCATTTGAAAGGGACATTACACAACAGCTGGACCAAGGGTTCACTAGTGTCAGCAAAATCAGGGATAAATTGCCTATAGTATCCCATCATTCCCAGAAAGACTTGGACTTATTGCAGGTTGGTGGGTGGAAGCATTTTGTCAATGGCTTCAACTTTCTTAGTCATGGGGTGGATTCCTGTCTTAGTAACCTCATGGCCCAAGAATTCAAGGTGTTCCTTGAAGAAGGCACACTTAGATGGTTTTAACTTAAGTCCAGCTTCACAGATCTTTATTAACACCTCCTTTAGATGGTCCAAGTGATCAGTGAAGGTGGCGCTGAAGACAGTTATATCATCTAAGTATACTAGGACACACAACAACTTCAAGTCACAGAGGATGGAGTCCATGGCCCTTTGGAAGGTGGCTGGGGCTTTGCAGAGTCCCTGCGGCATGCAAGTAGGCTCAAAAAACTCTTCCAAAGTGATGAGTGCAGCCTTCTGTCTATCCTCAGGAGAAAGGTCAGCTTGCTAGTACTCAGATGCTAGATCCATGGCAGAGAAGAACTTAGAGCCCCCAAGGCGGCAGAGAGCATCATCAATTCACAGCATGGGGTAGAAATCCTTCTTAGTTAAGGAGTTCAATTGTCAATAGTCCATCACAATACAATAACCTCCATCCTTCTTATTCAAGATGAGTAAGGGGGAGGCCCAAGGACTTTGGGAAGGAGCTAGTATCCCACTGTCTAATAGTTGTTTGAGCTCTTTAGACACCTGAGCGTCCTCCACGCAACTGCGGCAATATGGTTTAGCGCAGAAGGGGGGTGTCATCAGTATCAATCTGGTGAATGATGCCTTTGACTAGACCATAATCAGTGCTATCTTTTTCAAAGATGTCTGGAAATTTGATCTAGCAAGTCAAGCACCTCCTTCTGTTAGACCAAAGATAGCTGTGGGAAATCTTGCACAGTAAACAAGGATAGGACTTGGAGCTTGTCCTCAGGTAAGTTAAAATCCTGGGGCGTACCAAAGGGATGAAGCAACAAGACATCAGGAGCATTCAATAGCTTTTCATAGCCAACAATCTGCCCTCTAGACACATTTATGGGGAGAGGGGTTAAGTTGGCTACCAGCAATTGGACAGGGTCTTTATGAGAGACATCCAAGATTTCTGGGCAGAGATAGGGTTTGTTGTGTCCTAGCAAGGGAGGAGAGTACAACTCTAGAAACGTACATTCAGGTAACTCATATAATATTTGGGAGTCTAGGATGGCCTGAGACCCAGGAGAAATGATTACAGTGGAAGTGGATAAAAGAGGAATCCCTTCAGAGTTCAGGGCAAGTCATAGGAGGACACTTCATGTTGAATGAGTTACTACAGTATTTTAAAGTGAAAACACCAGTGTGATATTCTAAGGCACACGTCTTAAGGCGCTTCCTGGGAACTTTAACTGGCTCTCCAAAGATCAGAGGGACTTCACATCCCAATATAGAGAGGAAACCATCCTTTAAGTTGATGATCCCATTATATTACCTAAGGAACTGGGTACCAACTAGGAGATTGTAGCTCTCATTATCCAAAACAACAGCAGGTGCAGCCAAGAGTAGTTTTCCAAAACTCATGGAAAGAGCAGAATAAGCTCCTATAGTGTGAGTCATGGATAGCCCAGCTGTGCCATACAACTGATGATAGTTAAGGTTAGGGGCAAGTTTGAGCTTCTTGACAAGCTTTGAGGAGACAACATTAACAGGAGACCCCATGTCTAAAACAGCCTTAATCTTCAACTTTTGGATGGATATTTCCACACAAGTGCTAGTACAACTAAATGGAGGGAGGTAGCCAGAATGTTTTGGGCTTCTGCTAGTTCTTTGTACCACTTTTCAATCATGCAATGTAGGCCCAGAAACTCCTAATAGACCGTCTGGAGAGGGATCAAGACAGAGACGTTTTTGAACACAGTGTCAGCAACTTCAGCATCTTAATTGGATGATTCTACAAGCACAGGAGACCTCTTAGCTTGAGTAAGGTAAGAGCAGAGACAACTTCCTTGGCTTCAGGAAGCGGCTTGGAAGTTGTTGTAGATTTCCCAGAACGTAAATTATAAGGGACCTTAGTAGTCTCAGGGACGGCAAGAACTGAATACCCATAGGCGTTAGGATCTTCCACATCTGAATCATCCATATCAGAGATGTTGTGGAATAAAAGCAAAATGGAAGGAGCCTCATTGTCTACAGGCTCAGAGTCAGCAATAGAAGGGGGAACTGGAGGAGACAGGGAAGAATTGTCAACCAAGAGCGTCTCTGCCTCTAGGTTGACTGTTCTTTTCCTGCCTGTTCCTTGGGGTAAGTTCCTTCAACTTGAGGGTTAGTGGAGACCCTGGAATGGTGACCTATTTGTCCACATTTATGGCAACCCTGGAGTTGAGGAGGATTCTGCAAGTTCATGGTAAGGATACGTGGCCCATGTGAAGACAAACCAGAGGTAAAAGCAGCACAATTCTCCCGCACAATTGCTTCAGAATGGGTAAGGTGCATATCCTGCAACAGCAACTTTATGCTCTTCATGGAAGAAAGCATGGCTTTATGGGCCTTGAAGTGAAGACACAGGAGCTGGTTAACCTTGAGGGCTTGAGCGCAAGCCATGTATGCTTCATGTGCAGTCAACTGGTAGCTTGTGATCAGTTGTTATCCTTTCCAGGTATAATCTATCAGCAAATTAAACTAGGGTCTCCTTTGGTTTGAAGGCAATTTGCATGAAGGCGTCCTTCTTCATTTCCAAACTAAGGTCACCACCAAACTCGTCAATCAGAAGCTTCTCCATATCTTCCCAGGTTTCAATGGTAGGCAGTTCTGGCACAACTACCTCTTGGCAGGTCAGGTGTAGACAGGTCAGATTGTGTTCCTTCTTGACTTCATCTGAGGCTCTTCTCATGGCAGTCTTGTAACTGTGCTGTTTTAGCAGAGTTACAAGGGGGAAAATATTTAGAAGCTAGATAATAATCTTTATTGAGAGATAGTGATTGTATAGTCAATGTGAATCAAGGATAACAGGAACATGATTGTGTTAATCACACAGCTGGATGGTGAAGGGGGTGGCTTGATCCTGGTAATGAGTCAAGTGCCAAAACAATATATCCACTGTAAGGGATCATCATTTGTTCATGTTGTTGGATTTGGAAATTTGAGTTGACTTTCTAGTCTAGCTTCAAGTAACTGGATAATTGGATTGCGGGTCACAAACCTGCTTACTTGGAACCTTGCTGGCGGGTTGACCCTGCTGTTTTGACACACCCCCAACTGAAGGTTGACCTCCTCTGGGGGTAGATTGTCAGGGAGGTTGTAAGGAGCTCGGGCGTCTTACTAATCTAGTTGTTGTTTTGTAGCAGATAGGGCGGTCTCTTGTTGATTCTGTCTTGCTTTACAGGGTTGTAGGCAGTCATAGTGTATGGTCTTGTCTTGTTTACGCAGCCAAGCCCTTGCACAAGGTAAGTGTTATTGTTGTTTACTTTATAATGATTGCTGGCCCCACTTTCTCAGGTTGTAATTTGCTCTTGTCAACATTCATAACCCATACTTTGTCCCCAGCTTCATGTCTATTGCAGATGGGAACAAATGTCTTTTGCAGGCGTTCATTCTCTTTGTCTGTCTGCCTGCAATTAGCTTCCATCACTTGAGGGTCTGAGCGTGGAGGGACTTCACTTGGGATTTCCAGTTTGGGTCCTGTCAATACTTGAATGATATTTGGCTGTGTGCCGTATACCAACTCAAATGGGCCTTTTCAGTGGATCTGTTACTTGGGTTTGGTACACAAGTAGTGCAGTTGGTAGCTGCTTATACCAGTCTTCTGGTCTCCTGGCAGTGAGCTTGGCTAAGGCTTGCACAAGGCTTCCATTAAGCTGCTCTATACGTCCATTGGCCTGTGGGTGGTATGGCGTTGTTACAGTGTGTTTGACCCCATTTTTTGCGAGGTATACATTGGTGGTTTTGGAGGCTGATTTTTTCCCTCCATTGGTTATCAGGAGTTCTGGCTTTCCAAACTTGCTGGCTATTTCTTTGCCAAAAAAATTTTGTACGTCATTGCCAGTGTGCGCCCTTACTGCTTGGGCTACTGGCCATCTTGTAGCAAAGTCTATTGCAGTGATGATGTACATCTTATCACTGTGTTTTCCTGGCATGAGGCCAACAACTTCAGGGGCCCATGCTTTGAAGAGTAGTTGTGTGCGGATGGGAAGTACTGAATTTAGAGGGGTTTTGCTTTTGGCAAACTTTTTGCATACCTCACATTGATCAAAGACTTCTTGAACGTTGCAATATAAGGTTGGCCACCAGACCTTGTGCTTAAGGAACTCATATAGGTTTTGGCTCTTGGTGTGTCTGAGGTCTCTATGATAGCGTAGTATGGTGTTTACCTGCTGGTGCATGGGGATATAGGGAATGGTTGTGCTATCAGAAATTTTTCTGTGTATGGTCCCCTATATGTGAGCAAATAGGTGTTTGTTTTTGATAACTGTTTCCTTTGTTATGTTGGTTGTACCAGGGGCAAACCCTTGTCTTTTGTTTGTAGTACTAAGAGAGGCCAGTCTGGGTCAAGCCCATTTTCCCCTCTTGTGGCACAGACATATAGGCATGAGAGGGCGTCTGCTATGGCAAGCTCAGGCCCAGGTTTGTACTGTATGAGCATGTTGAATCTCTCCAAGAGCTCTATCCAGAGGGCTTGGCGGTGAGATAGATTTGCTTGGGTTTTGAAATATATGAGCAACTTGTGGTCAGTTAATGCTGTGAATTCTTGCTGTTCCAAATAACAGCGCCATTTGAATAGGCAGTGCACAATAGCCAACAGTTCCTTGTTGTGGATAGGGTATCAACACTTGTCATCTGTCAATTTTTGTGATTCATAAGCTACAGGCAGGAAGTCACCATCATTATTTTTGATTTGTAGTACTCCCCCAATGGATGCATCTGAGGCGTTGGTTTCCATTTGGTATTCCCCATTATGTTTGGGGTATTGAAGGATGGGAGCTGTTGTGAGCTTCTCCTTGAGGCGTCTAAAACAGAGGTCACATTGGGGGGTCCACACAAACTTGGATTTGGTGCCTGTTATGGTGAATATGGGGGAAGTCAAAACGCCACATTCAGGTATGAAGCAGTGTACATAGGCCATCATCCCCAAAAAGGTGAGGAGTTCCAACTTATCCTTGGGTGGCGGCATCTTGCAAATGGCCTGTATCTTTTGACTGTTGAATTTGATACTGTCCTTTGAGACTATGTGTCCCAGGAAGGGTAATTGCTTGCAAAAGAACTGGCACTTGGAGGGCTTAGCCAACAGTTTGTGTTGTGCCAGGGTAGCAAAGACTGCCTCTAGGTTTTTGTGGTGCTATTCCACTGAGGAGCTGTAGACAATGATGTTGTCTAGGTAGACTAGGGCATGCTTTCCTATATGTGGCGTAAATACTTTGTTCATGAAGGTCACAAAGGTGGACGGAGAGTTTGTCATGCCAAAGTTGAGCACCACACATTTGTATGAGCCGTATTTAGTGTGGAAGGCTGTTTTGGGGATGTCTTCCTCCTTGATGCAAATCTGGTTGTAGCCTGCAGTCAGATTAATCTTGGTGAAGACTGTGGCTCCTCCCAAGTTATCAAAGAGATCATTAATCAGTGGTAGTGGATAACAATTCTTGATGGTAACTTTGTTTAGGGCTTGGTAGTCTGTGACTAGACACAAGGTACTGTCCTTCTTGGCCACAAAGAATACAGCGGCCCCAAAAGGAGACTGTGAGGGGCGGATAAGTCCTTTCTCTAACGCCTCCTTGAGATAGGCGCATAGGGCGTCATCTTTGTTTGGGGTCAGCCTGTAGATAGGGCGCTTTGGGGACAGCCCCTTTGAGTTGGATGGAGAATTGTATGTGTTTCTCAGGGGGAAGCCCAGGTAGCGCTTCTTTGAAGATTTCTGGATAGTGGGCCACAATTTTGTGGTCCTGAGGCGTGGAGGTATCCTGGTTATCCTTGAAGTGTATGATCTTGTACTGGCAGGAGTTTGAGTTGATTGCCTTCAGGTTTTCCTTTTTGTCCAGGGTCTCTGTGATGTGCACAAAAATGTGGTTGTGTAGGAGTTGGTCCACTGAGTCAGGGTAGATCTGATGATTGACACCTTCATGCTTGATGGTCAACACTGAGGTTGTCCAGTCTATGAGAGGATTGTTCTTTTGTAACCAGTCTACCCCCAGTACAATGTCAAAATTTGGAAAGTCAATGACAGGACCTTGGATGGTGGAGTGGAGGTTCTCAAGCATGACAGAGAATGGGGCGGTTTCCCTTGTCACAGCAATGTGGTGTTCATCAGCTAGGACCACGTTTTTAATCTGTAAAGTATTAGTGGCCAGCTTGAAATTGTCCACAAAGCTGCTGTTTACCAGGGTTTGATCTGCACCCAAATCCAGGAGTGCAGAGCCTGTGTAACTGTGAAAACAGAAAGTATAGTACATCAGTTTATTGGGATGCCTGGCTACGGTGTATAGTACTGGGTCCTCCAAGGGTACTTGGATCATTGAGCATTGGTCCACGTCCTCATGTCAGTAATCATCATTGGGCAAGTCAGGAGTTGTGTGGGGAGAGCTTGGTTTGCTTAATGCTCTCCCCGGGCTTTTCTCTTGTTTTGATTGCCTTGCGTGGTGGTGATGTGGAAATAGGTACAATTTGACTGGCCATTGTTCCCACTTCTATGTCCATTTGAATCTGTGGGTTTATGGTTGATGTTATTCCTGTTTTTTCTGGGGGTGGTTAAGTGGAGCGCCCACCTGTGTGGGAGTCCTTGGGTCTCTCTTGTTTTCCCGTTTGTGCTTTATGAAGGGCATTGGAGGTTTGTTCCGCTTTCTCTGCTTTGAGGTACAGGCTTTGCAGGTTGGTCACCTGGTCCAGGTTCACGTGTCTCATCACATGTGATTGAGGGCGTTGTAGTACATGAGATGTCTGGCTGGGGTGTCAAAGGCCTTGTCAGATGATGCACAAAGTTGGAGTTCCTCGTAGGCGCGGGTGAGTTCCTTCACAGTGCCTGTCTGGGTAAGGTTCTTCACTTGGCGTATGATCATGAGCGCTGTATCCTTAAGCACAAATCTTGCCAAGAAGTCTTGCTTGAAGGTGTCCCAATTCTTCTTGGTGTGTTCTTTGTGCCACTTGTTGCACCAGGTGCCAGTGTCATGGATCAGACAGATGGAGATTCCCGCAATCAAAATTGCTGTGGGCATTCCATCTGGGCCAACTTGCTTTGGGCGGACTGGATCCATGTGGCAGTTTTGTTGTTGTTGGCCCCAGCAAAGGGTTCCAAGGCAACACTTTGCAGTCTTTGAGCTACGTAGGCAGGCATGATGTTTTTGTTGATTGGTTTCAGAATAGAGAAGGGAGCCTGAAAGAGTCCTTGTGCAGACATGGCGTTGAAGGCAGGTAGTGGAATCACCGTGTTCTGGTACAGGAAAAACCATTGGGTATCTTAGCACCAGGAGTGTACGGGGTCCAGTCAGGCGGGAGGCCAGACATAATTCTGTCAAGGATTTGTTGGCCGCAATGTGTGCGGGCAACAGGCGGATTTTTTCAAGATAAGGTAGGATGGAGAACCTACATGTGCTATCAATGTTGTAACTGTGCTGTTTTAGCAGAGTTACAGGGGGAAAATATTTAGAAGCAAGATAATAATCTTTATTGAGAGATAGTGATTATATAGTCAATGTGAATCAAGGATAACAGGAACATGATTGTGTTGATCAAATGGCTGGATGATAAAGGGGGTGGCTTGATCCTGGTAATGAGTCAAGCGCCAAAACAAGGTATCCACCATAAGGGGTCATCATCTGTTCATGTTGTTGGATTTGGTAATTCAAGTTGACTTCCTAGTCTGGCTTCAAGTAACTGGATAATTGGATTGTGGGTCACAAACCTGCTTGTTTGGAACCTTGCTGGCGGGTTGAGCCTGATGTTTTGACAGCAGTTTCATAGATAGTTAGGAAAGCTGCAATGGTTGAGGTTCTGGGATCAAAAACTTTCTTAAAGGTAGGCTTGAAATATGTTTCTGGAGTTGGGTCACCATTGTTACTATTGAGTACGTTTATGCGCAGGGAGAATTCTGCTTCTGAATTGGTGGGGGGCTGCCTGGCCCACAACTGGCAAACACTATCTTTGAGGGTAGTCAAGGTGTCAGCAGTGCAGGTGCTCATATTATTAGCAAGGGCAGTATGTTGCTCAGCAACATCTAGGCGTTGACCCTGATTAGTTACTACTGCAGAAAGCTCAGCCAGCCAGGAATTAAGGGACAGCCTACCAAAAAGCAAGGGGTAAACCTGTCATTTACTGAATCAACCACTTCACTTAGTTCTTGTACGTCTTTATCAACTCAGAGCAATCTTGCTTCAGAAGGTCCACTTCATTGGCTAGAGCTATCAACTCTCTAGCACAATGGATGTGGGGGGCTCCTAACAAGCCAGGCAACAACCATCTTTGCCCACAATATCAGGTGGACTAACTACAGACGCCATTGCCTCACACAAATTAGCAACCTCTTGCTGTAATTCAGCAACCTGAGCCGTCAGCGCAAGCACTTAAGGATCAGGCTGAGGGACTTCAGGGGGGCAATCCTGACTGCAGGTAGATGCTCTTAAATTCCAGATGGCGTCCCAGAGCCTCTGTTCTCTATCTGCTAGCTCATCAGATGGAGGAGAAGGCAGGGCATCTGCTTTGGAGGCAGCTAGTTCATTTACTTGAGTCTGGAGTTTGGCAATGGTGGCAGCGGTAGCAACCCTTTCTTGATCAAAGTTCTCATCAAGCTTTCAGAGGCTCTTTGCATCATTGACTGCTATGTGCTGTAATTGGTCAAAGGAATAAGCACTGAACTGATTAAGTTTTTGTACAAGTTGTTCAAAGTCGGTGAGATAGGCGTTTAAAGTAGAGTCTACTTGGGCAAACCAGGGCTTTTCAGTTGGTGGAACTCATGAAGGCGCTCTCTGACATACTTGGGGATGGATTGGCGCATTCTTTTGATGGAAGTGACCAAACAAGACTGTGAGGTTACAGAGATGCGCTGATTGTCAGATACTGAGGAAAAAAGGGAGTGAATCCATTGCTGATAGGCCACAAACTGATCCCAGTGATGGGTGACGCGGCTTGCAACGGTGAAATCTCCTGAAAATGAAGCCCTAATACCATTTGATTATGGGATAAGGCAGGTTGCACAAAGGAGAACAATAAATGTTCAGCGGAGACAGCAGCAAGAGGAGATGCTGGGGAAATTGTGGTGCTACAATTAATTTGTAGTATTCTGCCCAATTGAACTGAAGCTGGAGGCAAGGGATGGCCCCATCACGGGCTATCCCAAGGGCTACTGCCATGACTTGTTCCAAGTCAGGGGTACCCAAAGGGTAGGCCACTAGGCAGGGACCACTCCCAAGGTTCAGCACAGTAGAGACAATAGGCAAGTTGACAATGTCTTCCTCAATAGGAGGACTGGTAATTTCAGGCAAAGTTGGCTCTTGTATAGGTGGAGGCAAAGGTCCTAAAAACGTAGTTGCAAAGGGGGTAACCAAGGGGCTTACAGCCCCTGTAGTGAGCACTATTTTTGTTATGATCTGAGACGCAGCACAGAGTCACAACGGGAAATCCTAACCTTAGGATTGGATTTGTACTAAGTCTTGGTTAGAATGGCAGGGAAGGCTATGTGATTACCTTGTGGCCCTGAATGAATAATATCTACTAGACGTGGCTAGAGAGGCGCCAAAGTACGTGGAGACACAGAAAAAAATGTGAATAGAACTTAATTTTATTAGAAAATAGGAAATGGAATATATAGTGGTTGACAATACCACAAAACACTTCCAGGGCAGTAGGATCACTTGCCACAAGAATGAGTGGGGCAAGTGAGTTGCACAGGATCAGGTAACTGAACAATTGTATTTCCCAATGCAGAACCAGCCTCATTTCAAAGGGCAAAAGCAAAAAAAAGAGATTTGTCCTTGAAATAACCCAACAAAGTCAAAATCAAAACATGGTGAATGGCAGAATTCACAACATCATCAATTCTTCTCTGCGCTGTATAACCCATCTATCAATGGGACTATTGAGGGAGCAAATTTCTCCCTTGTGTCTATTATGCAGAAACTGATCCTCTCTGATGCTGCTAATTAGAATATGTTCCTTCCAGCTGCCCTCTTTGCTTATTGACTCAGTAGACACCAAGTGACTGGCCAATCCCCCTTTGCCATGTTGTATGGGCGTGAAGCCATAACTCTCTCAATCTTTGGACCCCCTTTGATTGAAGTTGACGCATCTGCCAACCCTGAAACCCATGTCAAGGACTTGAATTATTGCATCATTGACATTCAGCTAACAGCATAATCAACTGGATATAAGATTAGGATGTTAGAGTTCTTGCCTTCCAATGCTTCTAGAGCCCCTCCCTGAGTATCAAGTGGATGATCTAGTTTTCTATTACCAGCACTGTGCTGGAGGAAGAGCCCATAAGCTAGACTCTCTCTGGGTTAGACTTTTTGAAGTCACTTTCAAGAAGGGTGTTGAGTATACCATAAAGCTGCTATTGTCTGGCTGTCCTTTTACCTGAGCTTAACCCAAATTCCTTTGCAAATATCAACTTCCTGTGTACAATCTTGAGGAGGGAGATGTCAAAAATTGTACCATTAATGCTATTTTGATATGGCCTTTGAATATTTATATTTGCAAAGATTTGTTGGTTTTGCTTTCAACTTTGGATATTCCTTGCCTTCTATAAATGGGTTGACATCAATAATCACCCATTCTGTATTAGCATACCAGCCCTTTACTGATCCTGGTATGACCTCATCCCAACGTGACCCCTTCTGCCACTCTGTCTACCTAATTAGTGATCATTGACCCTTGTCTACTATTTAATTAGACTCACCTCTCCTAATAAAGACAAGTGTTATCCACATTTGTTTTGGTTTTTGTATTCTTCAAGCTTTTTCCATTCCTTTTTTCCAAAAGGAATTCCTCTTATTTCATTCCAGAAAATTAAGGTATAAGCCATTAATTTTGCTTTGAAGGCTAACCCAAGGCTAGCTTTGAACCTCAAATATTTTTTTATATAGATTTCCCGTTGTGTGCTCCTGGATGTTGTCCCCAGGAGCCAAACACAACAAGCCATGTTCTAAATAAACTAATTTTTTGTATTAAATTCCATGGCTGAAATTGATAATCAATGATAAAACAAAGCCAATGTTGACACCAACTAAGAATAGGCTTAATTTTTATTACAAAATAAGAAGGAAATTAATATTAAAAATACCAAATTATTATACTTTAAATTTAAGCCCAACTTCAACAATGAATCTACACTATGTTGACATAAAATAACAGTTTATAATATTTCTTAATAAAAATACATGTAATCCAGAATATCTTCACTTATAATAACTTATTTATATTTATGCTTGGTTCTTTGTTTTATAGTTCTTTTAGATATAGTGGGTAAAAATTTCAAGCTTTGTTGTATATTGTATTAGTGGTTTATTATATCTTTGAAACCACTGCATTTGTTCTGGTTAACCCTTAAACATTAGATTAAGCCAGATTGTAAAGGTTAAAAATAGGATTTATATAGTGTTATTTTAAGTCAACACAAAGGAAACCCAACACAAAAGCAAAAACGGGACAAGGGGAATAAGTTAAGCAACCACAATAACATAATTTAAGCAAGATTTAATAGCAACTCCACTATAAAAGAAGGCTGACTCTGGCAAAGTTGTCAGCTTCACTAATCTAATAGGCAAAAGATGTGGCTTAACAATTTCAACTTACAGAATGGTAAGCTTAGGACCCCAAAACTTCACATAATAAGACTACTTATTACAATGTGTACTACTTAGTTTTTAAAAGTTATATGAATATAAATTTATTATAGCCCAAACACCAAATAGCATAATTTCAGTCTGGATTTTGAACCCAATCTTAATTTAATTAAGATTTATATGTTTTTTACATAGTGATTTACCTCAATAATACTGGCTGTCTACATTTTGACTATCAGAATCAATACAATATTTTAGGTTAACTGTCTAGAATCAAATTTTCAATACATGTCAATACTTAAAATGTCAACACTAAAAATTTAAATGTAGTTTTGCTCAACTTTTTCTTAATAAAAAGCCTCAATACTGCATATATTAATAATATTGAAAGTTTTTTGCATAGTCTATATAGTATTTCACAACTTGATATAGTTTCATCTTTAACTTTCATTTTTCTATACTTTACTCACAGTTATTTCTCTAACCCCTTTTTCTTTATAGGATAAATCAAGGAAACCCCAGCCTAATAAGAAAAAGCCTAATGAAAACCTGCCAAGGAAACTGTTAAGACTAAGGCTTCTTCTTCCACAAAAAAGGTGCTTAATAGACAGTTTAAAAAAGATGAACTAAAAAAGAAACCCCACACACCTTTAGCTTCTGAGAAGGACTCTAATGATGGTTTCACCTCTCATAGCTGGTATGAGCCTGAGAGAGATGAAGATCCCATTAACAAGAAGAAAAGAAAGGCAAGCTTCAAGTCCTTTCCTGAACCCTCCCCTGGTGAACATGAAGATGATGAGCAACATGAGTACTCTTCTGGTTTTCAACACGCCCCTCCTGGACCATGGGATGCATTAAAAGCTCACAATATTTTCAATGTTAAGGGATCCTTCAGGATCCCAACAAGAGCCCAAGATATTTTCCATTAATGTCAGTCAAAGGTGGCCCAAGCATGGTCAGTGATGGCTATGTGCTTAACTGCAATCATCAGAAGCAAGGAAGCAAGAGCAAACATTGCACATGTGAAGGCAGAAGCTGCCCAGCACGCCTAAACACCCAAGGTTGGGACAAAGTTACCTTGGAAAAGGGAGATCATACCTGCATGCCTCCCACCACTTTGATTGAGAAGCTGCTCAAACAGTACCTATTCCAAATGGTCCCAGTATCAAAAGACATTAAAGCAACTCACCTGGCAGCAAAGGCCACCAAGAACTTGAGCAAAGAGAACCTTAAATTTTTTCCTGACTGTGAACAAATTGTTAAGTATATCTGTGATAGACGCCAAGAGCTAAACCCAACAGGAAAAAGTGCAGCCCAACTAAAAGACCTGGTCCTTACTCCTAAGTTGCAGATGACCTAAGACAATGACCAGTTCCTTCTTTGCAATGATGGACCTGGTGCAAAAGAAAGGACAATATGCTATGCCACCTATAAGAATCTAGAGCAACTGCGTGCCACTGAGACTTGGCTCTGTGATGGAACATTTGCAACATGTACTAAGTTATTCTATCAGCTGTGAGTAGTGCATGCTCAGCTTGATGATAAAGTCCTCCCCTTTGCATATTTTCTTCTTCCTGGAGCCTCAGAGGAGATATACCTAAGAGAATTCAAGATTCTATAGGAGGGCCTTAAAGCTATTCTCACTGAGGCTGGAAAGAATCTTGGTTTGTCAATAAGGGCCAATCCTGATGACACTGATAAAGATGAAGCCACCCTAGCTGCTTAAGAAAAGGAACACAATAGAGCCCTTGACCCCAAAATAATTATCATGGATTATGAGACAGCCCAATACAACTCCTTTGTAAAAACCTTCAATGGCGAGGTCCAAGGATGTTTCTTTCATTACTGACAGGCTATCAATAGAAACCTTAAGGACAAGACCCTCCTTAGCTCTCTCACACAACAATATACAGCTAGTAAATGAAAGTTTCTGATCCAGAAGTTTGTTGCTATTGCATTGATTAAGCCTGAGAATGTTGGCTAAGGATTTGAGCTTCTCTGTAATGACCCTTATGCCTTGAGCCCTGAAGCTGAGTTCCAACCCTTTTTTCACTACTATGGGTCATAGTGGGTGGAGCGCAAAGTGGTCAGCTGCAGGAGCAAGCCAGCAGCAAAGGCAAGCTGGAATTGCTACCAGGCTGTTCTCAAGGATGAAAAAGGACATTATCAGGCCTGTAAAACTGGCATAGCAGCTAAAGTCCTCCTTTGGGGTGAATCCCAGATACAACACCTTCTTTGAGCACCTCAAGGCTGAACAGGGGAATACTGTATCCTCCCTTCAGGATATGGAATTAAGGGCTCCAAAGAGGAGAAGACAATACAAGGCTGACATTTATAAAGAGCAGATAAGTGCAGCTGTTAAGATTAAGTGCAAGCTATCTGATCTTGGGGAGCAGATAAGCAAGATTGCCACTGTACTCTCTTGCAACAAACCTCCAGCTTAGTTTATAGTAAACATTTTTGGCTCTTTCTGATATCTTATTATATAATTTTAATCTAAAAAACCAATAATATTATTTAGCAAGATACTTTAAATTAAAATATTAGAAAGAATTTATAGTTCTTGTAAAGGATTTTTATGCTAGAGCCTGGGTTATCTAGCTTAAATAGGTATTTTAGTACTAATGTATATGTAATTTTGGGTTGCTATTATACCAAATATTCTTAAAATAAATGTTAATCTTTAGTTTATTTATTTAATATGTTTTATTTTTATCAAGCATTCTTTGAAATATAATTTATAAACTTCTTATATGGTAAATAAAAAAATTTATAGCAAAAACAGTTAATTTCATAGTAAGTTATTTTTGGAGTGGATTTTTATTATACTTTTGGATAGCTTTGCATTATTTTTATTTTATTTTTGGATTCTACATGAGCATATTACCCTAAAAAGTATTTTGAAGCTTAATTTTTATCAAGTAAAATGTTTAGGAAACAGGTTTCTACTTGTTAAAAAGTGTCAACTTCTAGTTGGCTACATTATAGGAAACTTTATCTAGACTTTTCTAATGTATCAACCTGGGTATAAAATTAATTTTGACAATCAACATTCTGACAGTTTAAATGCCAACTGTTCCCTTGCACATTATAACTGCTGCTAGCTGACCCTGTTTTTATTTATAAATTTGAGATTCTTGGATGGGTTTGGTTCTAGCCGTGTGGCGTATACATTTCATTTCATATAAATGTTTTGGGCTTTAACTCATATCTAAAGTTATTGGGCACAGATTAGCTGGAAATCCAGGTTAGGGGCTCTAGACGGGGTGTTTCTAGATGGTGTTTTTGGACACGTTTTCTAGATGTTGGCTTAATAGAGGCAGATTTCACCCAAAAATAGAAAGGACAAAATATTTTTATCACAGGATAATTTAAAGTTCCCCTTAGAAGATGTACCCTGATGGATGGATTATGTCACAGTAGATTCCATAATGCCAGGTATTGTCTGTCCAGGTAAGAAGGCTTGGAAGGCCAGGAAACCTGTATCAAAATTGACCAAGTTAACGGATTTAAACCAAACAGTTGATTGAAAATGGGTCACAACTGCTCCAGTCTGGCGGCTGAAACCAGCTCCCCCTTTCAAACTGACGTTGATAAATTGACGTAATATGAGGGTCACCCAATATGAGCTTGTTAATCAGTATAGTTGTCAGAGACTAGTCACGCAAGGATTCTTTGCAACCTGGACCAGATGCTTACTTGGCAACATGGAAGGAATAGGAGGTCAAGACTCAGGTGGTATTGCTTAGTCAATTTTTCTGATATATATTGAATAGTTTTCCCTGTTTAAACTCTAAGAGTTGAGTCCTTCTAAATTTACTCAATAAAAATCAATTATCCCAAGTTCTAAATTTTAAATTTTAAAAATGCATCCTGTGATCAGGTTGTTACAGTATATCCTGTACAATCTGATTCTGAACCAAATCATTTCAGGGAGATGGGGCCCAGCATCTGGGACTTTGTTGTTGGCGCCTCCAAATCTCAATTTCATGCCAGCCTATTTTGTAGCTCCTCCCCCCATTCTTGAAACTGAAAATTGTGTCCCTTCTCAATGTCCAGAATTCTACGCTGAAGATGCATTGATGCTTTCCCAGGTCATTTATCTTGGTTTACTCTGGTTAGGACTACTGGTTCTACTTAATCCTGGAGTTACAATTGGAAATTTCACAAAAAAATATCTGAAGCTGTGTTGGTGGTTAATAATCAAACTATGTGGATTTGGGTGGTAATTCTCCATCATTTAGAAACAGCTTCATATTATCCAGTGATTTCTGTCACAGATTAATCCTCAGATAGCCCATAATTTTCTCCTTACACTTTATTTTTATATGTCCCTGGGATAAGTTTGTCCACTTTTAGACTGTCTAGATTTTTATTTGGAGTCATCCCAGGAATCTTCCTGAAAGAGATCACTAAATATACTGGTATTGCACCAGGCTTCTATTTTTTAATTAAAAGATGGCCCATAAACTCAATAATATCAAGGAGATCAACAGTTGGCACAGGAACAAACTTATTTGTTAAACTTATCATTATAAACTTTTACCTAGAAGAATATAGCTGGCTGAACCCTCTCTCCTGATAACTGAAATCTGGGTTTCTCATGTATGATTTATGATGATATAGTGCTATCCAACCAAGATCTTTACTGAAATGAAATAGTAGCTCTTAAATTGTAGGAGCTGATTCAAGCACATTTCAAAGCCATCTGGTTCTCTTCATGGATGTGCAATTAGGATGGATTGACGTGTTTTAGACTCCCTGTACCAAAGCCCTTTGGAATAGTTGGATTAATCATCCTACATTCCAATAGTTTCAACTTAGAACCAGCTGATTTTTTTCTACAAAGATGATATCTCCTTGGCAGCCAAGGCCATTTCACTCTTACAGTTAACTTCCTCTTAAACATATTTGTGATCTATTTAGCTAAATGCAACCATTTTGATTGATTTGAAGGCCTAGAGATAGCACCTCTCTAACCCAGATCTCTTGGCTTATTCAGCATTACCTTAAATCTTATAGACCTGATTGGTTCTTGGGCTTTCACCTTTTTAGTGGTGATATTAAGCATGGGCAGAGAATATTCCTTCATAATATTTTTACAGGATCATCCATTTTCAAGGTGATTAGTTGATATTAAGCTTAATTGGCTGATCAACTCTGATCAAGCAGGATCAACTTCAAAGGCTTCAAATGAGACACCACCAATGTAAAGATTCTATTTGAAAGTGATGCTGCTCCACCTTGTGATTTGTTTGAGTGGGTTTGCACCGGCTAGTGTTATTTTTGAGAGCATGGTTAAAATATTTGGTCAATTGCCTGTAAAGGGACAAGAGGATTTCATACAGGATTCTTCACTTCAATATTGACACTTGAATAGTGAGAAAGCCTTTATGTCAGCTTCAGTGAGCTTTAATTCTAAGTAAGCTGATCCAGTCCTGATCCCTTGTTAGCATCATGATCTTTTGAGATCACCTCAACACTCTTCTCTCACTCTTTAACCTTTACACCCTCTCTCTACTGAACATTTTTCAAGGATAGAATAGCTCATTTAACCCTACCAGGATTTTATGAGATTCCACATAAAGAAACAGTTTTTCTGCCCAGGATTTATTTCCCTTGCAAACCAATCCGTAAATAACCATTGATAGGGTTGCTTTGCTGCTTTCAGGACCACCTCTGGAAGTTCTTTGACTCCTCTTGATCCCCCAAGACTCCTCCAGCATATTTTTAGGGATCTCCTTCCTGAGCGCCATCTCATCTCCTTTAGTGGCACCAAACTTGGATCTTGTCCAATCAAATGAAGGAAGCATCAATTAAAAGGATCTATTAAGGAAAGTGATCATATCTGCAGAGATGATCTATTTATTTGATCATGCTTTCACAGTATACTATTTGGGGTAAGTTTAGCCAAACCCCTCCATTTGGGATCCCCCAGATTGCCAAAAGTATCCTAATCAAATGAATTGTATCCAACTTTGGCAGGAGATGCATGTCCTTAACCCTTAATAATCCTGCTGTTAATTGTACTATTTGCATCATTCCAGTCTTACCTGCCACCCTTGATGCCTGCTAAGGGTTAACTGGGTTTAAGCCTGTCTTTAACAACCACCCTTCTTCTTTAAATGGGGCTTTGCCAATTTTCACGTGTTCTGGGTTGGATTATTTGGCTTATTATGATCCTGGTTTTTTCTGGGATAATTCATTCCCTCTGTCTTTATAATGAGTAATCAGCGCTCTAACTAGCTATATAAGCCTTGAGTAACTCTCAGATAAAAATGAAGTTTATCCACAGTTGTGTTGGTTTTGTATACTTCAGCGCCTCTTTTCCTTTTTGCCAAAAGGATTTCTTCTTTTATTGTTTCCAGGAAATTACTGTATGGACCCTTAATTTTTCCCTGGAGCCTAACCTTTGGCTAGTCTGAGCTTCATCCCTTTCATGGCAAAGGTTTCCTGCTATGTCCTCCTGGATATTGAACCCAAGAGCTGAGCACGGCAGACCCACCTAGGTACATTCTAAAACCACCTGGTTCCTTAAAAGGGAATGGACCTTTTGTAGATTGAAGTGGTATAAACTTCCACCACTAAAATTCTCTGGAATAGACTAATTACTGGTTCAATATCTTCATGGTTCCAACTGGGAACCAAAGATTATTTTTTAAATAGAAATAGTGTTGTCTCAACTTGATACAGTAAGGTCATTCTGGCCCTATGATTAACTACATGCTAAGAATGCTTGGGTATTATGTTGGTTAACATTAACCTTTTTATTGATATAGACAATACAATTCTGTCCCTATGATTAAATTTAAATTAACCATATTACTGAGTTCACCAGTTAAATTAACCTTCCTGGTTAACTTGAATGCCTAGAGATATTGAGCCCCAGATCAAAATTGTTCAGATTGGTGCATCTTCCCTTGATTAGTATTGATCAAATTGGCTTGAAATATAGCATGGTGGTGGATATCAAGCAGAGGGAGTAAACCATATTCACCTGGTATATTCCAATAATACCAGACAGAAAACCAATCAATACATCAACGCTACCCAGGAGAGATAGATGATAAAGATCAAAAGCAAGCCACCGCTAACTATTTGAATTTGCTACCACACTGTCTTAGGGTGCCCCAGTTGACAGAGCGCCACCCAGAATCAAATTTTGTACTGAGGGGCCAGCTTGAACCAGTTTAAGCCCTGGAACAATTCCTAATGGCATACTTGCAAATGATGTTAAACCGTTATTACCCAATAATGTATCAACCATTTTGAAGGTACTTTCATCCTGTTCCAGGATCTCAATATAATATCACTGAGGATTTAATAACACCCAATCTTCCTGAATAGATATTAGAGATTGGGCCAACAGAAGTACTTCAATAAAGAGATTTCTTGGCAAAGAATCACAAGCGTTGAATCCATTTCAATAATTGAAATTTGGTGAGTCTGATGGCTTTATCCAAGCATAGCTTAAAGTGACTGTAGTATAGTGTATTGTACCAAGGTCTACAAAAGATCTAGTCTATCTTTACAAAACTTCTAATGTCCTGATGCTATAGTCCAGGAGGTATCTATGGATATGTCTTTGAATACACATAGAAAAATATGTTGATATGAATACCTCTGAAAGGGGTTTCAATCATTTTATCTAGGAGCTTTGAACAACTCAATAGTGTCATCCAAATAAGATCTCTGAGCGGCTGGGGTATGGTCATAGCTTTTTTATTAATTGATTGTTTAGCTGTGTTGCAACATTTTCAATTACTCCCTCTCAGGGAATTAACACCCCGAGTAAATCACCAAGCAGCTCACCAAATGGTTCACTGTCCAGTCAATAAACAGGTGGCATCATTATCAGTTAACCATCTATGATGGGGATCACCCAATCCAGGTCCTAAATAGAACACAACTTGATTAAGCCTTGTGACTCAAGAGGAACATTACTCAGATAAGCCCCATGACGCACATGGACAGCATATGGCTTGTCATGATACTATATATTGGCCTATATTCATATTCAATAAAGTATTATTCTCTTCTTAAATCTTCCCCTTATTTTGTTTATTATACTTCCCAGAAGTATAAACTTGACAGTAGTAGCACAGATAGGTTATCCATACCTACCCAACTCAAAGGAAAAATTCCTCCCAAGAAAAGAACCCAAACAATGGTACTCCCTAACAGCTGGAGAGATTACAAAGTAGGACAAGACGTTCCTGCAGGCCTTGTCATCTACAATAATGTCCTTTTGCCCATCAATCAGTACAACACTTTCAAAGCCCACAGACTGTTGCCCATCACATCAACCACAACAGTGCCTCTGCAGCCTGAGATACCCAATATTGTGTTTCAACACCTGTGAACTGCTGAAATTGACGCCTTTGCAGGACTACGCCGCAAAAACGCCTCCCTTTGGATCAACAGTACACAAAGCAAGTTTGAACAAGTGGACTACCCTCAAAGACTCTGGGTCAGCAAGATTGCCCTTTGCGTCACAGGGACTGCTTCACATTTTGTAACCAAATGGCTAGCCCAACACCCTGACCATAAGGAAAATTGGGAAATGTCAAGGCCACATTCCTCAAAAAGTTCTCCATGAAGGACTTGGATGTAGTGATCATGACCAAGCTTTGAACCTTCAAAATGACAGAAAACATTGAAGATTACATTGCAGCATATGAAGGAATGCGCGACCAAACACCCAACACCATCAACTTTGATGAACCTGGGCTGTGCCTAGACTTCTACAATGGCCTTACCACACACATTAGATATCAGTTCAACATGACCTGCTGCAAGAACCTTGAGGATGTATTCTTAGAAGGAAAGTGCACAGCTCAGAAGTCTGACAATCTACATGCCACCAACAAGCGCAAGGAAAACCCTGCAGCTAAGAGAGAACCTCACCCCAATAAGCAAAATAACCGAGCCAACAACACCCATCCTTGAACCAAGAATCACACTGCACAAGCCAACCAGGCCAGCACCAAAGATACCAACAAGGAGGGAAAAGCTCAGGGGAGTGCTTAGGCAAGCTGCCCTCCCCCACTTCACAAGACTTGTACAGAGAACAGGACGTGGATTAAATCACCATGATCCAAGTTCCCTCCAGCAATCCTCTACTGTTTGCTGCCCAAGCTGGAAATAAACTTCTCACTTATCATTTCTTCTTTTGCAGATACCAGGGCACAGCACTATTTGATACTGGAGCAGATCAATCTCTCATCAACAAGAGTTTTACAGACCTCATGAAGTTACCTACCACTCAAAGTAACATCAAGAGGGTCATCATGGCGGACAACCAAAGCACACTAGTTACCCATGAGACAAAACCTTTCTGCGCCCAAATTGGAGATGTTCAAATGACAATTAGCGGCCCTATCATACCAATCCCCAAGTATGATGTCATACTTGGCCTGGACTGGATGAGAAAGACAAAACCTCATATCAACTGGGACAGTGCCACCCTCACCACACAGCAAGGAGAAGTTCACCACCATGTATACCCAACATACCTTGACACTCTCATGAGGGACCACGTATTTGTGAAAATCATGGAAGCAGGAGAAGAAACTGAACCCAGAAAAATCAATTGGAGCACCTGTACATATGAGGTTATCCACTTCAAAAACACGGAAACTTGACACAAACAGACCCCCATTAGAGACCAGCTAGTCAGTGAATTCCCTCCCTATTCCAAGAGACACTACCCAGGCTACCCCCTGATCAGGGTATATAACATAAAATCAACCTAAAAGGGAGTGTACCTAAAGCACAACCCATCTACTGCCTCATACTACAAAAAGACAACGCCCTAAAAGCTTACCTTGACAAAGCGCTCAAAAAAGGACTCATAAAACCATCAAAGTCACTCTTTGGTGCCGCTGTCTTCTTTGTGGCAAAGAAAGATGGAGGACTCCGCCTGGTCACAGACTACAGGGCCCTCAACAAGGTCACAATTAAGAACAGGTATCCCCTGCCCCTCATTGATGACCTTTTTGATGCCCTGGGGGTCTCAAATCTTCACAAAAATTGATTTGACAGCAGGTTACCACCAAATTTGTGTGAAACCTGAAGACATTCCAAAGACCACATTTTGAATTAAATACTGATCCTTTGAATGTGTTGTTCTCAATTTTGGCATGATAAACGCTCCCAGCACCTTTGTGACCTTCATGAACAAAGTTTTTAAAGAAAAAATCGGAAAACAAGTAATTATCTACCTGGACAACATCATCATTTACAGTCCTAACCTGAAACAACACTGGGAAGACGTCTGTGCAGTTCTCTGTACCCTAGAAGAAAACTAATTGATTGCCAAGCCATCCAAATGCAAGTTCTTCTCAACTGAACTTTCATTCCATGGCCATATCATCAGCAAGGACAGCATTAAACCAGATCCAGATAAGATACATGCTATAATAGAGATGCCAGCCCCGAGGAACAAGAGCAAACTCCGCACTTTCCTTGGAATGGTAGTCTATGTACGCAGATTCATCCCTGACTGGGGCGCCCTAACAGCTCCCTTATCAGCCATCACTGGGAAAACAACCAAATTTGTCTGGACACCCTTACAAGATCAACATTTCCGCCAACTGAAGGAACTCATGGTTACCGCCCCCATCCTACAATACCCAAACTGTGAGGATATCTATGAGCTAGAAACTGACGCCTCTGACTATGCCATAGGGGGGGCCCTCCGTATCCAAATGGCCCAAAAAGACTTTCTTTCCGTGGCGTATGAATCAAGGAAGCTATCAGACAGCAAAAAAAGGTACCCCATACACAACAAGGAGTTGGTAGCCATCATACACTGCCTCATGAAATGGCAATGCTATCTGGAAGGAGCCCAGATGTTCAAAGTACTCACCAACCACAAGTTGTTGATATTCTTTAAAACACAACAACACCTGTCAAGAAGACAAGCTAAATGGATGAGTCTTATACAGAGATATCCCATGCAAATTGAATACAAGCCAGGCAGAGAGATGCTTACTGCAGATGCCCTGTCAAGGCTAACAGCAAACATGTCTTCTGCGCTGATGGCAACCCCAAATGGCCCATGTTAATCATGGGGAATCTCCAGGAAGGGTTCCCACCTGGCACACCAATGGACATCCAAGAGAAAGTCCTCAAGAACAAACACCTGTTCAAAAACGTATATGGTACCCTTCACCAAATACTTCCAAATGATGACACTGTACCCTACGTCCCATCAACATAAAAGATTGACACAATCCTCTAATATCACAGAGACTTGGGACATACCCGTAGTAGAAACTTGCATGAATACCTCAAGACACAATACTGGTGGCCCAATATGTTAGATGATATCAGAGAGGTACTGGAGCAATGCAAAGTCTGTGAGAAGTATGCCCAAACCAAAGCTCCATCCAAGTCAGTAGTACCTGTATCCATCACACAACCCTTCAAGGTATGGTTGTTGGATATTGTGAGACCTATGCCCAGTGAAAGCAAAGGCAAGAAGTACATCATCACAGCTATTGACTATGCAACCAGATGGCCTGTAGCACAAGCCACAAAAAAACACAAAGGCAACAATGTGAGACAATTCATTGGCAAAGAGATCATAGCAAAGTTTGGGAAACCTGACCTCTTGATCACAGATGGAGGCACTGAACTTAAAGCTATTGACACCAACATCTATCTTGCCAAGAACAGAATAAAACACGTCACAGACAGCCCATATCACCCACAAGCAAATGAACGCATAGAACAACTAAATGGCTCTCTAGGGGAAGCCCTCAGTAAGCTATCTGTCAACAATCCAAAAGCCTGTGTTGATAGCTACCAACCGCCCTTATGGTCTGCAGAACATGGGTCAACCGCAATACAGGCAAAAGCCCTTACAAACTTGTCTATGGTCAGAAACCCTTGCTTGTCAGTACAACCACGGATCCACAACTGCCACTTCCAAATAAGATACCAGACAGTAATGACCCAAAAGTACTACACACCAGAAAGGACCAAGAAAAGATGGTGCACCAAAAGGTCCAGCGGGAAGCAATCCCATTGCAACAAGAAAGGTTCAAAGTTGGAGATGAGATTTGGGTTGTCAATCACAACCAACATAAACTAGACCCAGGATTACGTGGACCAGGCATTGTCATGGAAGTTAAGCCCAATAACACCTACCTCATCAAAGGGATTGGAACTTGAACTGAACTGAAATGTATGCACCATGACCAACTCTGCCTGTGTAAAGCAAGAACAGCCCAACAAAATTCAAGGCTCCCTGTACCCAACACCAAACTGGATCAATACCAAGCCCGCATACCAGATACTCTCAAGAAAATTCCCAAGGCTCCGCCTTCCAGCACCCCAGGGGGAGATGTCACAACATCTTTGATTACTCCCTCTTGGGGAATTAACGCCCCAAGTAAATCACCAAATGGCTCACTGAATGGTTCACTGTCCAGTCAATAAATGGGTGGCACCATTATCAGTTAACCATCTATGACAGGGATCACCCAATCCAGGTCCTAAATGGAACACAACTTGATTAAGCCTTGTGACTCAAGAGGAACATTACTCAGATAAGCCCCATGACCTCCATGACGTACATGAATGACATGTGGCTTGTCATGATACTATATATTAGCCTATATTAGTATTCAATAAAGTATCATTCTCTTCTTAAATCTTCCCCTTATTTTGTTTATTATACTTCCCAAAAGTATAAACTTGACAGCTGTATATATTTTAGTTTTACATTGATATTTATTTTAGATGATTGACTTATTATGATAAGGGGTTATAAATACTTTATTTATCAATAGTTTCATAAATATAGGTTTATAGATGTATACTCAACAATGTGTCAAAAAGGAAGGCCTCAAAAATCAAGGTGTCAGAAATAGCATTGTTGGAAATGGGGTGGGTACCAATCTTATTCACCCATAGCTGCACAAGCTTGATACAATCAAGTACAGTAGTTTTATAAGCTGGTGAGATAAACTAAATTAAAAATTCAATGCATTTATATTGATTACCAATAGGTTCACTTCTATTTTGTTTTCATCTTAGTTTTTATTTACAGATGAGTCATTTTTGCTTAGCGCCATAGCTCTGAAACTAATGTATGTCTTATTTGGCATATTAAGGTTGAGGGTTGTTGTTAGAAATAGGCAATGTCTTTGTTCAGTTCCAGCGGCGATGGATAAAAGGTATAGGTTCAGCATGGTTTTTGTAGGCACCTTATAAATTCTTCATTGCCACCCCAGTGGATCTTATTCTGTTGGCTAAAAGGTTAGGTGATTGGCTGGTATTTTTTAAGGCTTTTGATAACTATTAGTGCCACCCAGGTGGGTTTATTCTATCCTGTAAAGAGTGGCTATTGGTTGATTTAAATAGTTTTTCGTGAGACAATCTTGACATGTTCCGTCTTCTGTGGTTCCCACTTGGAGTTTTGGCTTCAGCTCCGTATCCTGTTGATGAGCTCATGGTAGGATATAATGCGCTAGGGTACCACTACCGCCTTCCGACGGGGTTCCGTTGGTCCGGACTTCCGCATGACTTTGGCCGCTACCATGAAAGCTCCGAGGGCAACCTTACAACGGCTTACTTTGACTCCACGGGCAACCCTATGGATACTTTCTTTGACTCCACGGGCTCCCGGTTCCGTCTAACGGAAGCGACGCGGTTCTTTCGCTTAGTTCCGGTCAACCCGGGATTTGAAAAGGAGGGCGAGTGGTATAACATAAAAACCCAGTACAAAATCAGCCATGCGCTTCCGCTTGGCAACACGATCAAGGTCCAGGATATCAGATCGTTCAACATCTTGAGCTTTCTCGAGAACATCCCCTACAACCCGGCCAAAGCAGAGTGCTGGGATGGCGACATGCGTGTGAAGGGGTATAGCTGGCTTGGGTACAAGCCCTTTTTGGGCAGATTGTATCTCCAGACCGAAATGGTCTTGGAGTACTACCCCCCTGCACATCTGCTCCCTTCCAAGAGCAAGCTTTACAACTTCGTTTTCCCAATCAGCCTTGAGAACGGACAGTGCGACTCGATCTTTGCTTAAACTAATAAAGTCCTTTAAATTGCATTTTCTCGATCTATTGATCCGGCCTCGATTGCAAACTTCCTACAAAAAAGCATATCCCCATCGCTTTATTACATCATTGGGGATGATTGTAGGATAAACTCTGCCAGCACCGATTTGGTTTAGAAAATATTAATATATCTAAAAGCGTACCTGTCTGTCTGTAATGTCAGCTCGAGTGGGTTCAAGCCGTAAGGGACTTGGCTGAATCGAGTTTCTATCAACAATTAAATTTAAAGCCGCTGGCCAAGCCAAAAGCTTGATTAGTTCATCCCTACATACATCCTTGAAAGTATGAAGGTTGAATCCAGTGAAGTGTGGCCTAAATTATGTCAAATTGAGAATATAGGATATCAGGCATTAATAACTATAAATCTTTACTGTTTGGTTTTTAAATCGTAGTTCAGCTATTGCAACCAGATCAAAATCGGCTTATCTACAAAGATTACCCGACTCCAGAAGGTACAGATTAAAATTAGAAAGGGAGCAGCAGATTGTTTAACATCCTTTTGTACGATTGATGTTTAAACTCTGCTGAAAGTTGGATTGACCAAGGAGACTAGAGCCTGGTCAAAATTGAAGAGATACAGTTCAAACTATACATGTAGATATCAGTCTAAGTGAGAGATGGTTGGCTTCCACATTTCGAATTTATTTATCTTCAAGTGAGATATTAGAATATCCCACTCAAATACATTGTATGATCCAAGTAAATTTATATTGTTTTGTAGTTGACCTTGCTCGCTGTTGTATCGTCCTAAAAAGTGATGCCAGTGGAGTAAACGGGCAACAATATCAAGACACTTTAAAATGATTTTCATAAAGTTTAACGTATCCATATAAATCTTTCTGATAATTCTGATCAAAATGATACCAATCATGTTAGCTCTAGCTGCTCCAGATACTCAGATTTATAGTGAAGTACCAAAATTGAGCCCGTGGCATAATCAAAGGCATGGACTAAATTTGATATATAAGTTCACTCTTGGTACATGTTAAAAAAATAAATAATAAAACATATCTCCGTGAATACCAAGCTAATCTATATGTCCAATAGCTCATTTCAAAGCTACAGATCCGCTCTATATTCTGATACGATTTATAAAATCACATATCAACCCCCACCAGATCTCTATTTCAGCTTTGCTAAGCTTAAAAGTGATCCTCCACTTGTTTAGATTTATTATGTTTATTCTCCATCTCTACTTGGAATATACAACCTTGTTTTAAATCAACCCTATTTAAAATTCTACCTGCACCCTTTCTAAATAAGAGGCTTGACCAAAAAGGGTTTACACCATCCCAGCCTAAACATACCATAACCCTTATCAGATCAACCCATCAACCCCAACTTTATATCTGCCCTTGGACAGGGGTCTCCCTAGTATATAAATATCAACCTATCTTATAAATCAACACCCTTTAAAGAGAATTAATTAGCACTATAAACTTACCTTTCCCTGGTATATCATCCTATGCAGGTCAGAAAAGAATTAGAGTGAGTTGATCTGTATAGCTATATAGAATAAGGATTTTGGGATGGGATCTATTTGGTGAAATAAGGAGAGGAAATGGAAACCTATATGGAAAGCTGGTGGGGCTGGGAGGCAGGGCTGGCTTGACATGTGGGTGGGGATTCAATAGGTGGGTGAGCTGGCTGAGAACTGGGGAAATGGGGGGTTAAAGGGACAAGCAAATGCCTTGACTGGCTTGAAGAAATCAGCAATGCATGACATCATGGTCCTATGCAAATACCACTACAATCAACTGGAATACTGTTTACTTGCAAGGGGGATCCATGTAACCTTGGATGATTGGCTACAGTTATGAGCAGGCAGGGCTACATATGTGAGAATTTCTGCAACCTTCTTAGGGATAAATATCTTTCATGATTATGGGCATCAATAAACACATTGTTGAACATCTTTGGTCTATTATCTCTGATATGATCAGCAACGTTGTAGAACAATACACCCCCAGGTGTATATCAGCATACCCAGCAGGAGTATTGGCCCCCCATGCCTGCCTCCTCAAACCTTCACCAACGCCTCTTCTCTGCATTCTGTTAAATGGCTCAGGGACATCCAGGATTTCAGATCAGCTGAGCTCCAGATATCAAGAAGGTCCAGGAGAAAGCTTCTGTTGGTATACCCATCTGTGTGATTGGTTAGGTTTTGATGAAACCGTGTTCCCTTTGACAAATCTCCTAAAGATGCACTAATAAATGTACCCTGCCTCTATTTCTTTTGCCTTGCAGAAGTGTTATTTTTTCTGGTACCCTGTAATCCTTAAGAGGTAGTGCCAATTTATAACAGTACACACAGATGGCACTGCTGGATATGCTGGGCAGGCAGAAGGTAATTGTGGCACTGATTTATGGGTTTTGGGGTGGATCATTGTTGTTGTTCCATCTGTCACCTGGATGGTTGGTTGGAACTAGAGCACTTTCAGAAAGCCTGTGTATCCAGTGCTGTGTAGTGTGGCTGGCAAAAAAGATGCCCTGGAGCCTAGGTAGAGGTGTGGCCTTGGTCATTTGGAGGTATGGGTTGCGTTAGAGGAGGTTGAGCATGGTAGGCAGCCTTGAGTTGTGAATGTTGCAACTGAACCAATGAGGATTCAGTATTTGGAATTGGGGAAGACAACAGTCCAATAAAAAGGACAGAATAATAAGAATAAGGTATTGTTTATTGTAGAATATTGTGATTAATATACCATATGGGGAAGGCCACAAGGCCACAAGGGGGTGGCACAGTGGGAAGTTCCATGTAAGGTTTGAAGCCGAGGGATAACTTGTGCAGGGACCAGCAAGTTGAATTGGTAACGTTCATAATTAGGATGAAGTACCTGCCATTTGATATTGCCATCAGATTAATCCATGTCGTTAGATACATCAAGGGACAACTCCTCAAGCGCCCCCTGTGTATTGTAAGATATGTTAGCAGGCAAGTCTGAAAACTTGGTTGCAACACCCCCTTTGCTCCCTGCTTGTTGTCACACACCAAGACCGGAGTCTGTGGAAGGTCTGGGAAGGTCCGCACAAACAGCCTTTGTGTGGGGATGGTGCAGCAGGGGCGCAAGCAATCATGGTGAAGCTTCTTGGTATTCCCTTGGGCGTCTTTTAGTTGATAGGTACAATTGTCATAGACAGCGGCTATCTTGAAGGGCCCTAGGTGGTTGGGCTCCAAATTGACAGAATTGGGATTGAGGGTGTAGACGGGGTCACCTACAGTGTATCTAGCTTTGAGGTGCTCTGTCCCTCCTTCAATTTGCTTGTGTTCAATTTCCTGGGCTTTGGCACACCATTGATCTAGGGATGGGGTTGTTACTAGGGGAGGCTTGTCGGAAACTCTGGACCGTAGCTTTCCCTGTTCAACTCCTGTCAGACTGTCAGGCATCCCAAAGGCCAAGGTGCTGGGGCTGAACCCTGTGCCCCTGTTGATTCTTGCTTGCAGGATAAGTAGAGCGGTGGGCAGGTGTTCAGTCCATGCAGTGTTGGGGTACCCTTGTGAGAGCTTGGTAATCAGTTGAACCAGTGGGCCATTTTACTGTTCCATGCGTCCATTGGCTTGAGGATGGTAGGGGGTCGTAACTATACATTGGAGTGCGTTCTTGGCACAGTACGCCTTTATGACATGTCCAACAAGTTCAGGGCCACCATCTGTGATGAGACTTTTGGGTCGCCCAAAGCAGGCCACAATTTCCTTGCCAATAAAGCAGGTGATGGTGGTGGCAGTGTGGCTGGTTGTTGCCCAGGCCACTGGCCAGCAAGTGAAGTAGTCAATGGCAGTGATAATGTACTTCTTCCCCAGTCTGTCTTTGGGGGGTGGCCCCATAATTTCAAGGGCCCACTGCTCAAAGGGTTACATGGCCTTGATGGACAGGACAGACTTGAGGGTGCAGGTTTGGACGTGTTCTTTTCACACAACACGCACATTTTGAGAAGGTCCAAGATGTCTTGATGCATGCGCGGCCACCAAACCTTATGTTTCATGATCTTGAAGAGGTTACGCCCTCTGATGTGACCCAGGGTTTGGTGATAGTGCAATATTGTGTCACCTTGTTGCGTGGTGGGAATGAAAGGCATCTGCTCACCTGTCTCTGCCCAACGGCAGACGTTACCAGCATTGGTGGTGAACTGAATCTTGTTGTCCTTCAACTTGGAGATGGTTACCAAGTTAAGGCCCTTGTAGCAAGTTGCCTCAGGGTAGAGGTATAGCATGGGCTAATTGGGGTCCAAACCAATGTCCCCAGTGATGGGCGCTACATAGAGTTGCAAAATGGCGTCAGCTGTGACAATTTCCTTCCCAGGCTTGTACTCAATGCGCAACTGGTAAGGGGATAGACACTCAACCCATCCTGCCTGACGGCGTGTCAAATGGGACTGTGTGTTGAAGTACTGAAGTGACTTGTGGTTTTTCAGAACGTGGGGTAGGAAGGTAGCACCTTCCAGGTAACAGCGCCACTTCTCAACGCAGTGCACAATTGCTGCCAGTTCTTTATCATGGATAGGATAGCATTGTTCTGAGTTGGTAAGTTTCCTGGACTCATATGCCATGGGAAGGAAGACACCATTGTCAGTTCCTACCCTTATCACGCCCCCTATGGCCCTGTCAGAGGCATTGGTCTTGAGTTTGTACTGACAGTTTTGATTGGGGAACTGCAGTACTGGTGCTGTTGTGAGTCTTTGTTTCAACATTTTGAAGGCTCAATCTCTGACGGGGGTCCAATGGAAGCGCTAATTGGTGTTGAGGAGCTCAGTGAGAGGTGCAATTAGTTCCCCGCAATTGGGAATGAACTTGCGCACGTAGGCAACCATGCCTAAGAATGTCTGCACCTGGCCCACATCAGTGGGGGGCGGAATGCTGATGATTGCCTTGATTTTGGCAGGGTTGGGCTTTATCCCTTGGGCAGAGATGGTGTGCTCAAGGAATAACAGCTTTGACTTGAGAAACTTGCATCTGGAGGGTTTAGCTTTTAGCTGGTTTTTCTGAAGGGTGTCAAGGACAGCACGGAGGTGTTGGAGGTGTGTGGTTTGATCTTGACTGAAGACAATAATGTTGTCAAGGTACACCACCACACATTTCCCAATCAGTTCCTTGAATGCTTTTTTCATCAACATGGCAAAGGTGGAGGGAGTGTTGGTCATTCCAAAGTTCATGACACGACACTCAAACAACCTGTAGCGCATGAGGAAGGCAGTTTTTGCCTCATCCCCTGGTGCAATGCGGACCTGGTTGCACCCTGCAGTGAGATCAATCTTTCTAAAGACCTTTGCACCTGCAAGTGTATTGAACAGATTTTCAATCAGCGGCAGGGGGTACTTGTTCTTAACTGTCACCTCATTTAGGGCGCGGTAGTCTGTGACCAGGCAAAGGGACCTGTCCTTCTTGGCTACAAAGAAGACCGCCACCCTGTATGGAGAGAGCAAGGTGCAAATGAAGCCCTTATCAAGTGCTTCCACAAGGTGCTGGCGGAGTGTTTCATCTTCCTTTGGTGTGAGATAATATAATGGTTGTGCTTTAGGTAACAATCCTTGAAGTTGTACAGCGTGCTGGATCTCCCAGGGAGGAGATAAATGTTCAAGTGTCTCACTGAATACATCCTTGTACTCCTCAAGGAGGGTGGTAAGCGCTGGTGAAGGTACCAAGGTCAAGGGAGGGGCTGCAGGTGGTTCAGCACGGATAACTTTGACTGAGCATTGGTTGAAGTCTAGTTTCCCCCCTTGAAATCATATGAGCCTGTCTCTGTTATTCTGACAAAAACAGTATCATGGAGTAACTTGCTCATTTCCACAGGGTAGATCTGGAACCCCACCCCATTTCTATTGAGGGTGATGACAGAGGTATCCCAGTTAATGTAGGGACAGTTGTGCCAAAGCCAGTCAAGGCCAGCAATTACGTCATGGCTGAGCCCTGCCATGTTTGGCCCAGAGAGCTTAATTTAGATGTTCCCTATTCTCACAGAGAAGGGTACTGTCTCTTAGGTGATGGCCACTCTGCGGGAGTCAGCTACCTGTACGTCCTTGAACCTGCTGGGCACTTGGTCTAATTGTTGAGAGTCAGCAAATGCCTGGTCCACCATAGTGTGGTTGGCCCAGTATCTACCAGTAGTTTATGGGTGCTCCCACAGAAATGAAAGGGATAGGACAAGTGTGTTACTTTATTTGAGGAGTGGCTCACTTGCAATACAGGGTTATCACTGTGGACTTGAAAGACGTCCAGGGTTTCAAATTTGTGAATGTTGTAGTCACAGGGGTTTTTCACAAGCAGGGATTGAGAGGATGGGTCAGGTGGGGTTGTAAGGCCTCTTGTTGCTACAACCCCCAAGCTTTTCCCTGATCCTCAATCAGTGCTAGCTGAAGCTCCCCCTTGCGGGGGCGTTTAGTCCCATTATGCTGCTGACGTGGTTGGCGGCGGCCTACTTGACTGTGACTACTGCCAGGTGTGGTACGTGGTTGGGATGTAGCATTGCTGGTACGGCGGAAGCCCATTTATTCCTGGTTGTTAGCCTCTAAAATGGCTTTATAGAAGTCATCAGTGGAGGTACAGCAACCCACAAGGACCCACTTGCAGATATGGGGTTTTAACCCATTGACAATGAGAGTGAGTAACATTGCATTTCTGTTGGTCACAGCTTTGGGGGCGGCAGCAAGGTACTCAGGAAAAGAACCAGTTTGCTTGATTGCTAGAAGAGGAGTTCCCACAAGAATGGGTTTTTTTTTGATTTAGGTAGGTCAATAACCTACCGCTGCTACCACTGTTGCAACTGAACCAATGTGGATTCAGTATTTGGAATTAGTGAAGACAACAGTCCAATAGAAAGGACAGAATAATCAGAATAAGGTATTGTTTATTCTAGAATATTGTGAGTAATATACTATATGGGAAAGGCCACAAAGCCACAAGGGGGTGGTATAGTGGGAAGTTCCATGTAAGGTTTGAAGTCAAGGAATAACTTGTGCAGGAATCAGCAAGTCAAATTGGCAGTGCTCTAAATTAGGATGAAGTACCCGCCATTTGATATTGCCATCAGATTAATCCATAATGTTAGATATGTCAAGGGGCAGCTCATCAAGCGCCCCCTGTGTATTGTAAGATATGTTAGCAGGCAAGTATGGAAACTTGGTTGCAACAAGAGCAAGGGGAAAATGAAGTCCTTATCAAGCGCGTCCACAAGGTGTTGGCAGAGGATCTCATCTTCCTTTGGTGTAAGATGTTATAATGGTTGTGCTTTAGGTAACGGTCCTTGAAGTTGTACAGTGTGCTGGATCTCCTGGGGAGGAGGTAATTGTTCAAGTGTCTCACTGAACACGTCCTTGTACTCCTTGAGGAGAGCAGCAAGCGCTGGTGGTGATGAAGCGGCTAAGGGAGGGACCACAGATGGTTTGGTGTGGATAACTTTGACTGAACATTGGTTGAAGTCTAGTTTACCCCCCCCCTTTAAGCTGTATGAGCCTGTCTCTGTTATCTTAACAAACACAGTATTATGCAGTAACTTGCTCATTTCCGCAGGGTATATCTGGAATCCCACCCCATCCCTATTAAGGGTGATGACAGAGGTATCCCAGTTGATGTAGGGACAGCTATGCCAAAGCCAGTTGAGGCCAGTAATTACGTTGTGGCTGAGCCCTGCCATGATTGGCCCAGAGAGCTTAACCTGGACGTTCCCCATTCTCACAGAGAAGGGTACTGTCTCATGGGTAATTGCAACTCTGCAGGAGTCAGCTACTTGTACTGCCTTGAACCTGCTTGGCACTTGGTCCAATTGTTGAGAGTTGGCAAACACCTGGTCCACCATAGTGTGGTCAGCCCCAGTATCTACCAGTAATTTATGGGTGTTCCCACGGAAACAGAAGGGGTAGGATAAGCGGGTTACTTTATTTGAGGAGTGACTCACTTGTAGTACAGGGTCATCACTGTGGACTTGGAAGACGTCCAGGGGTTTGACTTCATGGATGTTGTAGTTGCAGGGGTTCTTTGCAAGAAAGGATTGAGAGGATGGGTCAGGTGGGGTTTCAGGGCCTCTTGTTGCTACAACCCCCGGGCTTTTTTCCTGCTTCTCAATCTGCGCTAGCTGGAGCTCTCCCTTGCGGGGGCGTTTAGTCCCATTATCCTGCTGACAGGGCTGGCAGCAGCCCACTTGATTGTGGCCATTGCCAGATGTTGTACAAGGTTGGGATGGAGCGTCGCTGGTACAGCAGAAGCCCATTGAGGCCTGGTTGTTGGCCTCCACAATGGCCTTGTAGCAGTCATTGATGGAGGTGAAGTAACCTACGGGAACCCACTTGCAGATATGGGGTTTTGTAAAGTTCTGTGGCCCACATTTGGCCCTGGATTGGGATGTATTTCCCAGACCATCAAAAAAGTGGCCCGCGTGCAGGCAAAACCCCTCCAAAACCTGGAGGACTTGGCCCACACAGTGGGCAAACGCTTTGTGTTGGCCTTCCTGGCCAAAGTTCCCATTTCTCCTTTGGAGTCTCCTTCAACTGCAGAGGAGACAATAATTCAGCTAGATTGCTTGTTGTCCTGGTGTTGCCTGGTCCTGAAACAATTAGCAGACCAACAGAAAAATGTGGGCCACATGGAGACTGAAAGGCCTAACCTGTGGCCCAGGGAAATTGGATATCAAATCCTGCAATCAGTGGTGTCCCAGGTAGTCAATTACTCCATCTCAGAAGTCCCTTGGCCCAAAATAATTTGGTTCTGGAGATCTCTGGTGGAGATTCCAGAGGAAGGCATTAGGGGAAATGGGCACCCTGAGTCCTCAGAAGGCTCTTAGCTAATTGAGGGACTGAGTTTTACATCTAGGCCTGCGGCCCCTATTTTTCTTGGTCTCAAACCAGGAGAAGATTAGCCAGTAGTCTTTAATAGGCTCCCTTTAGATTACACTCTGATAGTCCCTCTCATAACCCCCCAGTCCTATCACCCCCCTCTTTTGCATAAAATGGAAGCATGGGCCATCAGGTTTCTTGCTTACCAATTCTAATTGTTGAATAAACTCCTGACTTTGAAAATCTTTTGATTTTGAAGTTTGTTTAATAATATAGGTAATTGTTTCAACCCGCTGTTGTCCCTGCCTCCCGCTTTCCCTGGCCCGCCTGCCTGCCCGCCTGTTGTTTTTTGTTGGGAGTTGTTCCAAGTATTTTAATCCAGATCATTCTCTGTTATTTACCTGTGCACTTGGTCTGTCTGCCTGGAAGTTTAGCAAAAAAGGGCACCTTGCTGAAATCATGTTGCCTCCTTGGTACAGGATAGCTATGTGGATATTGGTGCCTATTTCCTTATTGTTCTGGTCCCCCAACCCTGTCTTTTGGAAAAAAACTTTCCTTGATTTCTCAATCTCCTGGGTTTGCTCCTGGTCTTCTTGTTAATGTAATTGGACATCTCACCCAGGTTCCCACTAACTTAGCATCCTATGGTTTGTTCCCTTGGTTGTCTTCTTATCTTAAGGAATTGCCACCCCCTTTAGGATCCAGTATTGCTGAGACTCCTTTTTCTGACTTAAATGACCCTTCCCCCACAGCAGTCTCATCCTCCTTCCTACCATCTGTGCATCAAATCCCCGTGTTAGATCCAGAGGTCCCTCCCACCTGGGATCACTCTCTGTAGTTACTTACTGGAGCCTTGGTCATGGCTTTGGATGCATACTTCCCTCCCCTTTCACATCCAGTCTCCTTTGGGAGGTCCCTTTGAGCGGCTATCCCAGTCTTGCACTGGATGGCATCCTGGTGGTTGATCCCACCAGGATGGGAGCCAGACTTTGTTAGTCTAGCCCCCCTCTCTTACAGTTTTTCCCATTGATGATGAGAGTGAGTAGCATTGCATTTCTGTTGGTCACGGCTTTGGGGGCAGTAGCAAGGGCTTGTTACCAGGCGGCAAGGTACTCAGGAACAGAACCAGTTTGTTTGATTGCTAGAAGAGGAGTCCCCACAACAATGGGGGAGAAGGTTTTGCTGTAGCAGGACTTGGTGGCTTCTCAGAATGCCGCCCAGGTAATGTCAAGTTCCTGACTGGCCCAGTTGATGAACCACACAGCAGCAGGCCCTGTGAGGCACCCAGATGCAGTGGAAGCCCACATGGGCTCAGGAACCTGACAGATACAGAGGCAGGTTTCAGTAGACTGGAGCCAACTGACAATGTTGGCCCCCTTGACGCCCCCCACAAAGGATTCTAGCTGAAGGTTGAACATGCATTGGGACAGGTCTGACTGGGGCAGGGTGACGCTGGCGTCACGCTGCCCAAGGCGGAGAAAATTGTACACACTTGTGAGAACTAGCTGGTCTTGATAGATGACGTACCCGTTGGGGATGTTCTCCTCAGGAATTGGCAGGAAAGTTTCTTGTTGGAGAGTAGCCATACGGCCCGTACTCTGTATTTTCTTAGGGGGGATTTTGTTTTAGGTAGGTTATCAACCTACTGCTGCTACCACTGTTGCAACTGAACCAATGAGAATTCCGTATTTGGAATTGGGAAAGACAAAAGTCTAATAGAAAGGACAGAATAATAAGAATAAGGTATTGTTTATTGTAGAATACTGTGATTAGTATACCATATGGGGAAAGCCACAAGGGGGTGGCATAGTGGGAAGTTCCATGTAAGGTTTGAAGCCAAGGAATAACTTGTGCAGGGACCAGCAAGTTGAATTGGTGATGCTCCTAATTAGGATGAAGTACCTGCCATTTGATATTGCCATCAGATTAATCCATGTTGTTAGATACGTCAAGGGGCGACTCCTTGAGCACCCCCTGTGTATTGTAAGATATGTTACCAGGCAAGTCTGGAAACTTGGTTGCAACATGAATCAGTCTTCTTTCTTCTTCTTTATAAACTTTGTGTTGCCCCTCTTCATTACATCCCAAAAATAGTTACTGTCTTGGTGAATTGTAGATAGGTGTAAATTTCTGTAAAGGTCATGCTACTTTGATTATGAGACGTTATCTCCTCAGCAATTCCATTGGCTGTATGTTGTTGCTTTAGGAGACAAATTTTTCATGCTGGAACCCAGACTGGGTTCAGACTGATTTAATTTGATTGGCTGAATTGCCTTGGTATTGTCAGATCAAGGTAGAGGGGGCATAGTTGCTTGAGGTTCCTTGTGCAGTGTAGGCTGAGGATGGGCTTAATCTTGAGGCACTTCATTTAGGCTGTCAAAAATAATGAACCCAATGCTGGGCAGGGAAAAATACATCTGTCCTTTGTGTTCTTACGTCTAACTGCTGGTGCCATGCCTTGAATGGCAGACCAATTGGTTTATAGTTAATTTATTAGCTTAATATTTCTTGTTAGACAAAGAGAGCTTTTAATTTCAATAATTTTTATTTTTATTCCATTTTTTGCAACCAAGTTTCCAGAATTTCTTGCCTTATATCTTACAATACACAGGGGGTGCTCAATGAGTTGCCCCTTGACGTGTCTAACAACATGAACCAATATGATGGTAATGTCAAACTGCAGGCACTTTCTCCTAATTAGGAGTGTTACCAATTTGACCTGCTGATCCCACACAAGTTATTCCTCAGCTCCAATCCTTACATGGAACATGCCACCCCCTGGTGGCCCAGTGGCTTTCCTCATATAGTATATTAATCATAGTATTTTATAATAAACAACACCTTATTCTTATTATTTCTGTCATTTCTATTGGACTGTTTTATTCCCCAATTCAAATACTGAATCCTCATTGGTTCAGTTGCAACAGTGGTAGCAGCAGTAGATTCACAGCCTACCTAAAAAAATGCCCCCTAAGAGAGGACAGAGTATGGGCCGTATGGCTACTCCTCATCAATAAACCTTCCTGCCAATCCCAAGGGGGACATCCCCAACAGGTACGCCATCTATCAAGATCAACTGGTACTTACAAGCATGTATAACTGACTCTGCCTTGGGCAGCGCAATGCAAGTGTCACCCTGCCTCAATTGGACCTCTCTCAGCACATGCTCAACCTCCTGCTTGAATCCTTTGAGGGAGGTGTCAAAGGAGCTGACATTTTCAGTTGGCTCCACTCCACCAAAACCCGCCTCCGTAATGTCAAGTACCTGAGCCCATGTGGGTTGCCACTGCTTCAGGCTGCCTTACGGGACCTGTGGCAGTCTGGTTCACCAACTGGGCCAGCCAAGAGATATAAATTACCTGGGTGTTGTTTAGGGATGCCATGAAGTTCTGCTACAGTGAAACATTTTCACCCATTGTAGTGGGAACTCCCCTCCTGGCTATTAAACAGACTGTGTCCGTTCCTAAATATCTTGCCGCCTGGCAGCAAGCTCTTGCCACCGCCCCAGAAGCTGTGACTGACAGGAAAGTCATGCTCCTTACCTTGATAGTTAATGTGCTTAAACCCCATATCTGCAAGTGGATTCCCGTAGGTTGCTGCACCTCCATTAATGACTGCTACAAGGCTATTATGGAGGCCAATAACCAGGCTTCAATGAGATTCTGCTGTCCAATGACACACTGCCCCAACCTTGTCCCGCACCTGGCAGTGCCCACAACCAAGTAGGCCACTATCAGCCACGCCAAAAGGAAAATGGGGTTAAGCACCCCTGCAAGGGGGAACTCCAACTAGCACAGATTGAGGACCAGGGAAAAGCCTGGGGGTTGTAGTTACAAGATGTTCTACAACCCCACTTGACCCTCACTTTCAATCCATCCTTGAAAAGAACCCCTGCAATTACAATGTTTGTGAAGTTGAGGCCCTTGATGTCTTCCAAGTTCATAGCAACAACCCCATACTCCAAGCAAGCCACTCTTCAAATAAAGTAACTTGCTTAACCTATCTCTTCTGTTTGTGTGGGAACACCCACAAACTACTGGTAGATATTGGGGCTAATCACACTATGGTTGACCAGGCGTTTGCCAACACTCAACAACTAGACCAAGTACCAAGCAGGTTCAAGGCATTACAAGTAGCTGACTCCTGCAGAGTTGCAATTACACATGAGACAGTACCCTTCTTTGTGAGGATGGGGAACATCCAGGTTGAGCTTGCGGGACCAATAATGGCAGAGCTCAGTCATAATGTCATTGCTGGCCTTGACTGGCTTCAGAACAACTGTCCCTACATCAACTGTGATATTTCTGTAATTACCCTCAATAGAAATGAGGTGGGTTTTCAGAAATATCCCATTGAAATGAAAAAGTTGCTTCACAATACTGTGTTTGTCAGAATAACAGAACTGGGCTCATATAATTACAAGGCTGGGAAACTAGACTTCAATCAATGCTCTGTTGAAGTTATCCGCACAGAACCACCTGCAGCCCTCCTTACAACCACTCTGTCTCCACCAGCACTTATTGCACTCCTTGAGGAGTATAAGGATGTGTCAAAACAGCAGGCTCAACCCGCCAACAAGGTTTTGAGTAAGCGGGTTTGTGACCCGCAATCCAATTATCCAGTCACTCAAAGCCAGACTAGGAAGTCAACTCAAATTTCCAAATCCAACAACATGAACAGATGATGACCCTTGCAGTGGATACCTTGGTTTGGCGCTTGACTCATTACCAGGTTCAAGCCACCCCCTTCACCATCCCACTGTGTGATCAACACTATCATGTTCCTGTTATCCTTGATTCACAATGACTATATAATCACTATCTCTCAATAAAGATTATTATCTAGTTTTTAAATATTTCCCCTTTGTAACTCTGCTAAAACAGCACAGTTACAACATTGGTAGCAGAAGTAGGTTCTCCATCCTACCTTATTCCCCAAAATTCTGCTTGTTGCCTGTACTTGCTACAGCCAACAAATCCTCAATAGAATCATGTTCAGCCTCCCAACAGACTGGACGCTGTATGCACCTGGTACTGAGATACCTGATGAGTTTGTCCTCTACCAAAATATGGAAATACCCCTTCCTACATTCAATGCCCTGTCTGCCCAAGGGTTCTTCCAGGCCCCCTCCACCATGTCTTGTGCAACTGACAAACACCATGCCAGTCTACATAGCCCAAAGACTTTGAAGTGCTGCCCTGGAATCCTTTTCTGGGGCCAACAACAACAACGCTGCCACATGGATACAGTCTGCCCAGAGCAAACAGGCCCAAATGGAATGCCTGCAGCAATTTTGGATTGCAGAAATCTGCATTCAACTGACTCACAACGCTGGCACCTGATACAACAAGTGGAACAAAGAACATACCAAAAAGGACTGGGATACCTTCAAACAAGACTTCTTGGCAAGATTTTTACTTAAGGATACTGCACTCATGATCATACATTAAGTAAAGAATTTAACCCAGACAGGCATTGTGAAGGAACTCACCTGCGCCTACAAGAAACTCAGACTGTGCGCACCCTCTGAAATGGCCTTTGACACCCCAGCCACACACCTCATGCATTATGACACACTCAAGTTGCATGTAATGAGACACGTGAACCTGGACCAAGTGAAAAATCTACAGAGCCTGTATTATGAAGCGGAGAAAGCAGAACAAACATCCAAAACTCTTCATAAAGTGCAAACCAGAAAACAAGAGAGACCCAAGGACTCTCACCCAGGTGGGCGCTCCAATTGACTACCCCCTGGGACCAACAGAAACAACACAAACTATAAACCTGCAGGTTCAAATGGACATAGAAGTGGGAACAATGGCCAGTCAAATTGTACCCATTTCTGTATTACTGCCACACAAGAAAATTAAGGCAAGGGAAAAGCCCCAGGAGAGCATTAAGAAAGCCAAGCTCTCCCTGCACAACTCCTGACTTTCCCAATGATGAGTACTGACCCAAGGACGTGGAACAATGCCCAATGATCCAAGTACCCTCATAGGACCTGTTACTTTACACCATTGCCAGACATCCCAATAAACTGGTGTCTTATCCTTTCCATTTTTGCAGTCACACAGGCTCAGCACTCCTGGACTTGGGCGCAGATTGAACCCTGGTCAACAGCAGCTTTGTGGACAAGTTCAAGCTAGCCACTAATCCTTTGAGGATTAAAAACGTGGTTTTAGCTGATGAACATCACATTGCTGTAACAAGGGAAGCAGCCCTCTTCTCTGTCATGCTCAAAAACCTTCATTAAACCATCTAAGGCCCCGTCATTGACTTCCCAAAGTTTGACATTATACTAGGCTTTGATTGGCTGCCAAAGAACAGTCCCCACATAGACTGGGCAACCTTGGTATTGACCATCAAACATGAAGGTGTCAACCATCAGATCTACCCTGACTCAGTGGACTAACTCCTACTCAACCACATCTTTGTGCGCATTACAGAGACCCTGGAAAAAAGAGAAAACCTGAAGACAATCAACTGGGACTGCTGCCAGTACAAGATCATACACTTCAAAGATCACCAGGACACTACCACGTCTCAGGATTGCAAAATTGTAGCCTGCCATCCAGAAATCTTCAAGGAGGCTTTACCTGGGTTACCTCCGGAAAAACATATCCAACATTCCATTTAACTCAAGGGAGCTGTACCCAAAGCGCAACCCATCTATTGCCTGACCCCAAATAAAGATAACGCCCTACAGGCCTACCTCAAGGAGGCCTTGGACAAAGGACTTATTTGTCCTTCAAATTTTTCTTTTGGGGCCGCTGTATTCTTTGTGGCCAAGAAGGATGGAACCCTGCGTCTAGTCACATATTACCAAGCCCTAAATAAAGTTACCATCAATAATTGTTACCCATTACCACTTATTTTTGACCTCTTTGACACTTTGGGAGGTGTCACAGTCTTCTCCAAGATTGACCTAACCACAGGCTACAATTAGATCTGTATTAAGGAGGAAGATATCCCCAAAACTGCCTTCTATACTAAATATGGCTCATATTAATGTGTGGTACTCAATTTTGGTATGACAAACGCCCCCTCAACCTTTGTGACCTTCATGAACTAGGTGTTTGTCCCACACATAGGCAAGCATGCCTTAGTCTACCTGGACAACATTATTGTCTATAGTCCCTTGGTGGAAAAGCACCACAAGGACTTAGAGGCAGTCTTTGCTACTCTGGCACAACACAAGCTTCTAGCCAAACCCTCCAAATGCCAGTTCTTCCGCAAGCAACTGCCTTTCCTTGGGCACATAGTCTCAAAAGACGGCATCAAGCCCAAAAGTCAAAAGATACAGGCCATCTGCAAGATGCCACCACCCAAAGACAAGTTGGAACTCTGCACGTTCCTGGGATTGGTGGTCTATGTACACTGTTTCATACCTGACTGCAGAGTCTTGACAGCACCCCTATCTGCCATAACTGGCGCCAAATCCAAGTTTGTGTGGACCCCCCAATGTGACCTCTGTTTTAGACGCCTCAAGGAGAAGCTCACAACAGCACTTATCTTGTAATACCACAAATGCAATGGGGAGTATCAGATGGAAACCAATGCCTCAGACACATCCATTGGGGGAGTACTAAAAATCAAAAACAACAATGGTGATTTCCTCCCTGTAGCCTACAAATCACAAAAACTGACAGATGTCAAGTGTTGATATCCTACCCACAACAAGGAGTTGTTGGCCATTGTACACTGCTTAGTCAAAATGGTGTTGTTATCTAGAACTACAGGAAGAATTCACAGCATTGACCAACCACAAGTCACTCATATATTTCAAGACCCAAGCAAATCTATCCCACTGTCAAGCCTGCTGTTGAGCAACTTGGGTTATTGCTGGTATGTTCAAAGCTACAGATAGATGTTAGCCTTGCCGATGTACTATACATAATCCTATGCAAGAGCACTACAGACTACAATAGAATAGAACTTTGAAGATAATTACATTTATTGAAACTGGAGTGCAATCTAGCCAGCGGCTGCAATCTATCCAGGTGTAACTAAGAACTTGTTTTTTTCCTTTCAGGCGTCTGTATCATTATATACTACAACAACCCTTGTCCTTGTCCTTGTCCTTTCAGACAGTTCTCAGTTGCTTTCTTTGCAATAGGTCCATCTTTGCTGGATGCGCCTATCCTGATTGGCTGTCCTTAGCAAGTGTGTTGCTACTGGCTTTAGCAGGCGTACATGGCACTTCAGCTACAGCCTACGCTCTTCTTGAGCTAGCCTACTGTCATTTATTGATTGGCTGTATCTTACACGCCTATTATTGCGCTGGGAAACTACACTGTATTTATTTGACGCTTATAAATGGTCCTTAATCTGTCCTCCAACATTGGAAGGTAGAATTCTAGTATTCCATTTTTAGGGCCTAATCAGTGATCCTTTTCTGGCTAGTGAGCCTTCTGCTTATTAATGTAACAGATTGAATTGGAAATTATACACTGTATAATGACAGACCTAATCCAGTATCAACTTGTGGATTACCTGCCATGTAATGCTGATCCAAACCAATAAAGAACCCAATTATATACTGTGTGATGCTGATCTGAACTTGGTATTTCTTAGCCATATGTGCATCACTTGTTTGATATACTCATATATGTCCATCAGGTTGGGTGGGACTGAGTTGATACAACGTCCAGTAGGATAAGATGAGCAATATACAATTGATGATTTCAAGATTACACACCATGTAATCAGTGATAATCATTATATTGGCTAATGTTTATATGGCATATAATGCTAATATCAATTATCATAAACTAATAATTATATGGTGTATAATCACTACAGTTAGGAATGATAATCAAGTGATAATACAGTGTATAATTGTTGCATTTATTATAATAAACTAACTATTACACGGCGTATAACTGCCATATCTATTATAATATATTGGTGATTATATGGCGTATAACTACTACACCTAATAGAGATTTGACCTAGTGATAATATGGCGTGTAACTGATAAAGATCTGCGTGCAATGATTAGCCTGATCATTTGTGGTCAATTGGTCTAATCTCACACCCGCTGGATGGAACTCTTAGAGAGATTCAATATGCTCATACAATACAAGCCTGGTCCAGAACTTGCCATGGTAGACGCGCTCTCACACCTGTATGTCTGTGTCACAAGGAGAGAATGAGCTTGACCCAGACTGGCCCCTCTTGGTACTTTGAACAAAGGACAAAGGTTTCCCCCCTGGCACCACAGACATAACAAAAGAAACAGTTATTAAGAACAAGCACTTATTTGTAGATGTGTATGGAACCTTACATTGAAAAATGTCCAACAGGACCACCATTCCTTATATCTACATACATCAGTGAGTTGACACCATCCTACGTTACCATAGGGACCTAGGGCACACAAAAAGTTGCAACCTCTACAAGTTCCTTAAACACAAAGCATGGTGGCCAACCCTGTACTGTGACATTCAGGAAGTCTTGGACCAATGCAAGGTATGTGAGAAATTTGCAAAAAGTAAAACCCCACCAAAGTCAGTACTACCTATCTGCACACAACTACCCTTTAAGGTGTGGGCCCTAGACATTGTAGGCCCCATGCCAGGAAAATATAATGATAAGAAATACATCATCACTGCAATAGACTTTGCTACACAATGGCCAGTAGCACAAGCAGTAAAGACACATAATGGAAACAACATGTGGCAGTTCATAGGAAAAGAAATAATCAGCAAGTTTGGAAAGCCAAAACTCCTGATAACCAACAGAGGCAAAGAATTGACCTCTAAAGACACCAATGTAAACCTCAACAAGAATGAGGTCAAGCACACCATGACAACACCCTACCACACTCAGGCCAATGGACGTGTGGAGCAACTAAATGGCAGCCTTGTGCAAGCCTTGGCCAAGCTCACCGCTGGGAGACTTGAAGACTGGTATAAGCAGCTACTGACTGCACTACTTGTATGCCAAACCTATGTGAACAGATCCACCAGGAAAAGCCCCTTTGAGTTAGTTTATGGAACACAACCCAATATCATCCAAGCACTATCAGAACCAAAGTTGGAACTGCCCAGCAAGGTTCCATCCTGCTCAAACCCCCAGGTCATAAGGCCAATAGCAACCAATCAGAAAGAGAAAACAAGCGTCTACAAAAGAAATTTGTCCTCATCCAAAAAAGACACAAGGTTGGTGATAAAGTTTGGGTCAAGAACATTGACAAAAATAATCTACAACCCAAAAAAGTAGGCCCAGCAATCATCCTAAAGGTAAACAAAAATAACACTTACCTTGTGCAAAGACTTGGGAAACATTAACAAGAAAAGGTCCTCCACCATGATTCCCTGATCCCTGAAAAGCAAGACAGAGACAACATGAGACCTCCCTACCTGCCACAGAACAAAAGTTATTCTAGTATGGCACCCGGGCTCCTGACAACCTCCCTGACAACCTGCCCCCAGAGGAGGCCGGCCTTCAGTTGGGGGGGGTGTCAAAACAGCAGGCTCAACCCGCCAACAAGGTTTTGAGTAAGTGGGTTTGTGACCTGCAATCCAATTACCGAGTCACTCAAAGCCAGACTAGGAAGTTAACTCAAATTTCCAAATCCCACAACATGAACAGATGATGCCCTTGTGGTGGATACCTTGTTTTGGCGCTTGACTCATTGCCAGGATCAAGCCGCCCCCTTCACCATCTCACCGTGTGATCAACACTACCATGTTCCTGTTATCCATGACTCACATTAGCTATATAATCATTATCTCTCAATAAAGAATATTATCTAGTTTCTAAATATTTTCCCCTTATAACTCTGCTAAAAAAGCACAGTTACAACAGATCTTTTGAGTGAAACACTGGATCAACTACCCCCTCCCCAAGAGATCCAGCATGCTGTACAGCTGCAGGGATTGCTTCCTAAAGCACATCCTCTCTATTGCTTGACACCAAAATAAGATGATACACTCTGCCAGCACCTTGTAGACGCACTTGATAAGGGCTTTATCTGCCCCTTGCTTTTGCCATATGGGGCTGCTGTCTTCTTTATAGCCAAGAAGGACTGGTTCCTTTGCTTAGTCCCAGATTACTGCTCTCTAAATGAGGTGACTGTTAAAAACAAGTACCCCCTGCTGTTGATTGACAACCTGTTTGACACAATTGCAGGTGTGAAGGTCTTTAGAAAGATTGATCTCACCGCAGGGTACAACCAGGTCTCATTGCACCAGGGGATGAGGAAAAAACTACCTTCCACACACTCTATGGGTTGTTTGAGTGCCAGGTCATGAACTTTGAAATGACCAACACTCCTTTCACCTTTGTCATTTTTAATGAACAAAGCATTTGAGGAATTGATTGGAAAGTGTGTCATTGTGTACCTTGACAACATTATTGTCTTCAGTCAATATCAAACCACGCACCTCCAACACCTCTGTGCTGTTCTTGACACCCTTCAAAAAACCAGTTGAAGGCTAAGACCTCCAAATGTGAATTCCTCAAGTCAGAGCTGTTATTTCTTGAGCACACCATCTCTGCCCAAGGGATAAAGCCCAACCCTGCCAAAATCAAGGCAATCACAAGCATGCCACCTCCCACTGATGTGGGCCAGGTGCATACAGTCTTGGGCATGGTTGCCTACATGCATAAATTTATCCCTGATTGCAGAGAGCTTATTGCACCCCTCAATGAGCTCCTAAACACTAAAAATTGCTTCCATTGGACTCCTTCCAGAGATCAAGCCTTTGAGATATTGAAGCAAAGACTTACAACTGCACTTGTAATGAAATTCCCCAATTGTAACTTCCAGTACAAACTTGATACTGATGTCTCTGATAGGGCCATAGGGGACATGCTATGGATGGAAACTGATGAAGGTGTCTTCCTCCCTGTGGCATACAAATCCAGGAAGCTTACTAACTCAGAAAAATGTTACCCAATCCATGACAAAGAGTTAGCAGCAATTTTGCACTGCGTCAAGAAATGGCGCCTTTAATTTTAAGGGGCCACATTTACACCCCGTGTCCTGACAGACCACAAGTTGCTCCAGTAATTCAACATGCAGTCCCACTTGACACACTGCCAGGCAGGCTGGGTTGAGTGTCTGTCCTCTTACCAGTTGTGCATTGAATACAAGCCTGGGAAGGAGCTTGTCACAGCAGACACCCTCTCAAGGCTCTATGTAATGTCCATCACCGGGGACAATGGTTTGTACCCAGATTGGCTAATGCTTCATCTCCATCCTGAAACAACCCAATACAAAGACCTTAATTTGGTAACAATCTCCAAGCTAAAGGACAATGAAAGTCAGTTCACCACCAATGCTGGCAATGTCTGCTGCCAGGCAGAGACAGGGGAAAAGATGCCCTATATTCCCACCACACAACAAGGCGGCACCATCCTGCACTACCACCGCACCTTGAGTCATATCAGAGGATGTAACCTCTTCAAAATTGTGAAACAAAAGGGTTTGTGGCCGTGTATGTGCCAAGACATCTTGGACCTCCTCAAAACATGTGTGTTGTGTGAAAAGAACACATATAAACCTGCACCCCCAAGTCTGTCCTGTCCATTAAAGCCATGTAACCCTTTGAGCAGTGGGCCCTTGATATTGTCAGACCTCTCCCCAAAGACAGACTTGGGAAGAAGTACATCACCACAGCCATTGACTACTTCACCCATTGGCCAGTAGCTTGGGCAACCACTAACCACACTGCCACCACCATCACCTGCTTCATTGGCAAGGAAATTGTGGCCCACTTTAGGCAACCCAAACGCCTCATTACATATGATGGCCCTGAGCTTGTTGGGCATGTCATGAAGGTGTACTGCGCCAAGAATGCCCTTCAGCAAATAGTCACAATCCCCATACTATCTGCAAGCCAATGGACATGTGGAACAATTGAATGGTTCACTGGTCCAACTTATTGCCAAACTTTCACAGGAACATCCTAATACCGCATGAACTGAACACTTGCTGTCCTCCATACTCATCTTGCAAGCAAGGGTCAACAGGGGCACTGGGTTCAGCCCCAGCATCCTGGCTTTTGGGACGCCTGATAGCTTGGCAGGGGTAGAACAAGGAAATTTACAATCCACAGTTCCCAGGAAAGCCCTCTTGTTGACTACTTCTTCCCTGAGCCAGTGGAGAGCCAAAGCCCAAGATATTGAACACAAGCAAATTGAGGGAGGGACAAGGCACCTCAAGGCCAGATACGCCATAGGTGACCCCGTATACACCCTCAACCCCAATTCAGACAAGTTAGAACCCAACCACCTAGGGTCCTTCAAGATAGCCACAGTCTATGACAACCACATCTACCAACTTGAAGATGCCCAAGGGAACATCAAAAGGTTTCACCACAATTGCTTGCGCCCCTGCTGTGCTATCCTCACACAAAGACTCTTTGTGCAGACCTTCCCAGATCTCCCACAAGTTCCAATCCTGGTGTCTGAAGACAAGTAAAGGGCAAGGGGGTGTTGCAACCAAGTTTCCAGACCTGCCTGCCAATGTATCTTACAATACACAGGGGGGCTCAATGTGTTGTCCCTTGACGTGTCTAACAACATGAACCAATATGATGGCAATATCAAACTGTGAGCACTTTCTCCTAATTAGGAGTGTTACCAATTTGACCTGCTGATCCCGCAAAAGTTATTCCTTGGCTCCAAACCCTACATGGAACATGCCACCATGACACCCCCTTGTGGCCTGGTGGCTTTTCCTATTAATATATATAAAAGTGAGTCTGTCTGTCTATCTGTCTGTCTGTCTTTAATGTTGCCTTAAGTGGGCTCAAGCCGTAAGAGATTTGACTGAATTGATTTTTACTTAAATTTGATTTTAAAGTTGATTGTTAAGTCAAAAGCTCAATTTGGCTCATCCTTACATTCAATCCCTTACATACATCTTTGCAAGTACACAGATTGAATTCAGTGGATGTGTCCTAAATCATGTTGAACTGAAATATAAGCCACTCAAACTTTAATAAATTTATATTTGACTACTTGCATTTTAAATTAGTGGCTAACCCTATTCAACCATATCAAAGTGGCTTATCTTTCTAGATTACCCGACTCTAGAATGGGTGGATTAAAACTGGAAGAGAAGCAGCAATTGTTTTATATTGTTTTACATGTTTGGATGGTTATGCTCTGTGCTGAGGATTGAATTGATGACTAAAAGAGAGTTTGATCAATGTAAAACAATACAGTTTAAATTATAAATATAAATATTAGTTTAAAGAAGGAGATAGTTGGCTTGGACATTTCGAAATTCTTGTTATTCATTTGAAATAATAGAATATTCCAATTGGATGCATCACCTGATCCAAGTGGCTGCATATTGTTCAGAGTAGACCTTGCTTGCCACAGCTTCATCCCAAAAGAACATCAGTGGAGTAAACTGGATATGCTAAAATTATGTTTCAATATAATGATTTTCATGAAATTTAGAGGACGTAGATCAATTTTTTAGATGATTCCGATCAAAATGGTACCAAACATGATAGCTCTAGCTGCTCTAGATGCTGAGATATATAGCTAAGTGCTGGAATCGGGTTCGCGTCATAATCAAAGGCTCAGACTCAATTTGATATTATCTAAATTAACTTTTAATACACACCACAAAAACTAAAATCAATGTATCTCAGTGAGTACTGAACCGGTTTTGATGTACAATAGCTTTTTTTAAAGCTGCAGATCAGCTCTACATTTTGAAGGAATTTAAAAATCAAATACTAAATTTAAAAATAATTAGTTTAGCTTTACTAAACCAATTGTGATACTATACTTTTTTAGGTTTAGTTTTTATGTATACTTGGAATATATAATTTTAATTTTAATTTAAAATAAATATAATTGAAGTTACTTTTAATAAAGCACTTAAATAAAAATTTTAATTAAACATGTGATAAGTAATCTATGCCTAAAAATACAATAAAATATATTTAATTAATTTATTAAATTCAACTTTAATTCTGTCCTTGGCCGGGGCAACCACCTAGTATGGTATATTAATCACAGTATTCTATAATAAACAACACATTATTCTTATTATTCCTGTCCTTTCTATTGGAATGTTGTCTTCCCCAATTCAAACACTGAATCCTCATTGGTTCAGTTGCAACACATTACATCTTATTTCATGTGCATTTATGCTCCAGGTTGCTTCCTGGTCTTCTTCTTGCTTTTGGCTGGTCAAATTTACACTTGGATTATATTCTAAAGCATTAGAATAGAGCTTTTGCTATTGCTTACCTTTCAGGGTACAGGAGCGCCTGGTTCTTATCCTCCTTCTGCTGCTGCAGATCTTTGAGTATAGCCAAGCTTCAGCTACTCTACACTATACTGTGAATCCAGAACCTAGCAGTAAAAATGCAGGATTGTCCAATCCTTGGTCCAGATTCAAATCACTTTTGCAGGATGGCCTTTTTTTAATTGAATTGAATTCTTTGTATTTTTATCTGAATGCTTCAAATTGGGGGAACTCATAGACACTTTTCAAGTTTCAAGTCAAACTGCATATCACAAGCAGAAGTAATGGATTAACTGGGATCAGATATGAAGTGTTCAAATCAATCAACTGTTTTCATCAAGCTTACTATGCTTTTTGGAATTGTGGGACTATTGAATCCAAGAACCAAATTTCAGATCATAAATGGATGCCACTAGTAAACTCAAGTAACAATTGCGGCATTTGGAATCCAAATTGAATGTACACTAAGAAACTAGGACAAATAAATCCAAATCAAGAAGCTCCACGCTGGATAAAATCAATTGACAATTCAATCTTATGGCTATGTTTCAACATGAAAATCAAATGTGCTGTAAAATTATCTAAACCTGGAAATCATACAATATTCTGCACTCCAAATCAGTGATATAGCAACCACACATCCATCTAATGCTAGATGAGCCATCCTCCTGACAACACAGAAGCTTTTTAAAAGTTTTTTGACCCCTTGATACACCAGGGGCCAACAAAACTTCTTTTTGAGGAAAGAAGGAGAGGTGGGAAAGGAAATCTGCCAGTTTACTACACTATGATTTTAGCTCATTGATTTACACATTATTAATTGAGGACTTTGATTATTTTATACACATAAACTTTCTTACTTGTCATTATGACTTAAATCAGGGCTGGCTGCTGTAACAATGTGTGTTTATGTATTGCTAGTAAGGATGCTTGATTACAGTTGATTTTAGGAGAAGCTAATAATAAAATAGAATTATATATTACAATCTATTTTTATTGAGTTGCATTTTCCTTGTTGTATTGATTGTTCATATGTTGTTGATAATTTTCTTGCATTTAATTGGATAGTTTCACTTCCAGCTGCCTTGGCAATAGGAAATCAAGTTGCCTCCCCAAGGCCAGCTGGGTTATGGAGGTGACTTGATTTCCTATTGCCCAGGTAACTGGAGGAGAAACTATCCAATTAAATTCAAGCATATTATCAATAAACAAATGAACAATTGATACAACAAGTAAAAAGCAACTCAATAAAAATAGATATAATATATAATTCTATTTTATTATTAGTGTCATCTAAAATCATCTGTAATCAAGCATCTAAATTTTAGTCATCCTAAAATGGAATTGGGTAGTTTTTAAGGATACATGTGATTTCTAAAAAAATTGTCACAAATTCACTCTAGAACCTTTGGCTTCCTGTTTAAGACACCCATAAATTAAATTTTTTCAAATTCACCTCAATTATGATTTATAATTTTGTTCTTGGATTTGACAGTCCTGGTATTTTATATTTGTCATTTTTTTCATGTTGTCTGTGATTTGTTAGACTTCAGAAAATACCAAATTGTACATTAGAATCCCATATTTCTGATTCATGTATCCTGCATTTTTACCTTTAGGTTCTGAGTTTACAGTATCAAACTGCCTTGCTACCAACACCCTGTTTTCCCCTGATGATCTTCCCCACAGACTACACTTTTTTTAAATAAAAGAGTCTAGAAGAGTAGGCTGATAAGCTAAAATTCTAAGTGGGTTTTCCCTAACCAATTTTTGTTATTTTACTTCAATTTTTCTTAAATTAGTTTTAAATCTTCCAAATCCCTGTTTTATTCTCTTTTGAAATTTCTTATACACCTTTAAAATTCTCACTAGTCTTAAATTTTGTTAATATATTTACCAAATTACTTTTCAAATTTTAAAGGATTAATCTAGTTCTTAGATTATTAAAATGGAGGTAGCCAGACAACAAGTGTTTAGTTTGTTGTCACTGTTTTTTTACATGAAAGAGAACCTTTCATCCTTCATGTTAAGATGTTCTCATGGGGAATATCCCAATGTTAACATACCACTAGTTATCAATAAGTCTTTATTTAACACAATGTTCTATATAGCTTGCTTAGGATTAATTAATTCTATGACCCCTTTAGTATAAGACTATAAGGGTTTAGAAAGCTGATTAAAGATACTTTTACAAAGTTTTCCCACTTTTTTATACTTATTAAATTTGAATCCCAACGCCTTAAAGTAGTTTTCAAAGCTGTTGAGATAAATATATATTAGTCAGTTTAGAACGCATGAACTCATTCTAAAAATAAAGTTAAAAATTAAGCAATTTATATTAAATTACAATAGATTTGGATCCACTTTAACTTTGTTTTTAGACTGAGTTCATGTGTTCTAAACTAACCAATATAAGTTTATCTCAACAGATTTGAAAACTACTGTACATAGCTTGGCATATAATCTTGCACAATATTAGGCAAGACCTTACAGGTGGGTGTAAACAGGGCCCATATTAGTTATGCTCCCTTGCTCAGTAATCTGGGCTTTTATTTGTTTCTAGTTCTGCTCCTCTGCCATATTAAAGCTCATGTCACTTGAAAGAACCATTTTAATGCAATAAGCAATAAAGAATTCTATTAAGAACAGAAAACCAAAATATTACAATATTACTTTCATTAAAATCTGCGCTCATGTTTGGGAAACTCTCACAGACCTAAAAAGTCAAATTTAGCAGCATAGAAATTAAAAAAATGCCTAGTTTCTTGAATAGATTTTGATAGATTAACTTTTAAAACACACTATTCTAATTTGATCCATGAAAAAAGTTCAGATTGTCAAAAATGAGTCATTTGTATTTGGAAATATCCATTTTGTGATTGACACAATTTGGTTTTCTGGTTGTAGCATTTTTTACATGATTGATCTATCAGTTGGTTTAGCTTGTTTTAAAATGTGATGCAGTTGTTTTTATTTTGAATATGGATTACCTTCATTGGCTGTCCTGGTTTTGGGATTGTGTATTTGATTTTGTTGTGCTTGACTATTTTTAATCTTGACCCAGATAATGAAACTTTTGTTGTATAGAATTTACCTTCAAGTAGAATCAGTTGGCTTTTGTTTTGGACTGAGCTGTTTTTATTCTGATCTGGAACAATTTCCTTTATCTCAACAGGTTAAAAAACTACTATGCCCTATAAATACACAAATATTATTACTTTTAATATTTATCAATTTGGATTTATATTTGATGTTATATATAATTTAGTCACAGTCTAATTAAAATAATCCTTGTTTTTTAATCCAATTTTATTGTCTTGGTTTAGATAGTATGAATCTGATATTAAATATAAAAAGGTGTAGTAAGTGATTTAGCTAGATTTTAAAATATGGTTACTATAATAATAGGTTTTCTTAGTCTTGCTAAAATTTCTAGAAACTGTGATTAAGGGGTTAAGCTTTCTGTTGTTGCAATCATATATAACTGCTTGAGTTGCTGGGGAATTTATTTTTACATGTTTTGGCTTGGAAGAACTTACCTATTTTTAAGTCCGACAATGGCTGACAACAAAAATAATTGTGTCTATTAATTAGTTTATTTTGATGGCCAATGCTGCTGCTGGAAGGGGTTTTTGGACACTTTTCAGTGTCTCATGGCATCCCTACCTGTAGTAATTATAACTTAAAGTAGATTTTATGGTGAAAAGATGTAAATTAATCCAGTTTGATATTAAGGTAAGATGTAAATTTTTCTATTTTAAACTTACTGACATCTTTTGGAGCTTAGAATGATTTCATCAATTATGATTGGTAGATCCAATCTATTTCTTGGCCAAGCAGATAAGATTTGAATCAACTAAGCAAGGTAAGCTTTAGTTGGATACAATACTAACTTTTTCACTTCTAGATAATATAGACTCATTTCAAACTCAAAAGGTAAGCTTCAAAATATACACTATTATAACTGCTTGAAGCATAATAGATCAAATATATTGAAGGTGTCAGAACTTTTGTTTCTGCTATCAGATCTTGTGGTTTAAGTATAATTTTCTTTATTAAGTATATGTGATATCTTGGCCATTCTGTGGTATGGGATGCTTGTATGACAACAAGTGTTATCCACAACATCTGTTTAGTCCTTGGCAGGTCAAAAACTAACAATGTCCAAGGGAGGCAATATAAAAGCAGCTCTCTAGCTGGCATCTTTCTAAGGTCTTTGAGTATTGACAAGGGTCTTTGAACTAGGATTATCTTCTACTGTGAAAATGTTCTACAGTAGGTATATCTTGTTTTTTTCTGCCTTCCATTAGTCTAATGGAAGGACTTTCATAGATCTCATACCCTCTTTCCAGAATAATTCATCTGATGCTTCTAACTCTTGTGTGTCCAGTTTTTCCATCCCCAGACTGCCAGCATTAACCCCCAGAATCAGACATTCATGCAACAACATGAGATTCAACATCATAGTACCCTGCACTGGGGATCATTTACTTCATAACTATGCAGAATCATTAGCATGCTGGCAGTGGCGGCGCCAATTGATTATTCTATTTATAGCACCTGAATAATGAGGTTGTCTGGCAACCTTTCACAGCAGGAATTTGCAGTGATACCAGTGGGCTGTCAGTGCAAATTAATCTCAATCCTTATTATTCTTGGGGAATCTTATCATCTTCTTGGTGCCTTTTTATTGAATCTATTTTGCTTCTGACCCAACAGATTGCTAGAGTATTACAGAATAACTCTTGTCAATCAAGATTAAACCATAATTAAATACTTGGGATGCTCCTGGTTAACCTAGCATCTATTGGCCCAGATCCATTTTGTCAAGAGTTTCTGAGATCAATTAGTCTTAATTGTAATCTATCAGAAGCTTCTTTCATTAATGACTTGGCAGGTCATCACCATTTTACTAAGGTAAAGCAAAGTCAATATAAATTCCTGACAGAAGGTAAATATACTTTTAAAAATCTGAAGCTAATTTTAATTATAGAGGTAACTAGAAGGTAAAAACTAAATCATTTGGAGATTCAAATCAAAGCTGATGTTAAGTAAGCATTTCATCATTACATTTAAACTACTAACTTCATTTCTTTTTTAAAGGAGCTTTGCCCCCAAAGCAGATCAAGGTTAGGTAAACCCCTTTTTTACTAAATTAACTAACCTAGATTAAAAAACAGATTTTTGCCCTAAAGTAGATCTTGGTTTAGTAAGTATTGTTTTGATCAACTAACCAATCTAAAAACAAAGATGCATTTCAGCAGGTAATCATGTCCAATAAACTACTAACCTTCAAATCCTTTTATTTGGACTTGGTCCACAGCAGATTTTGGGGTTGGTAAATTTTATTTTTACTAATTTTCCAACCTAGATTTAAAAAAACCAGACTTTTGCCCTGAAGAAGATCTTGGTTTGGTAAGCCATTTTTTTCTAAATTTACTAAACTAGATTAGGGACTCCCAGATTTTTATTACAAAGCTAATCTTGGACTGGGTAAGCTTTTTGCTAATTACTAACCTTTTTTAAAAACAACAAACTTTCCCCTGCAGCAGATCATGGATTAGGTAAGTCAACTTATCCAAACTACTAACCTTAATTTCAAACCCCAGATTTCTTCCTAGAGCAGATCCTGGTATGGGTAAGTTTTTTAGAGTAATTAGATGTTTCATCACAACACACTGTTTTTCTAATTCAGTTTTTTGATCCAACTAGCTTTTTAAACCCAAATTTGACTTTTTACTTTTAAAGTAATATGGCCATAACCCATTACTTAAATTATCTATCAACTATTTGGGATGTTTTCATTTATTTTTTGCACTTATTAGCTTTAGAAGATTTACTTTTTGGCTCCTTTGTAAGGTTTTATAGGCAAACTACAAATTATCACTTAGAATTTTTTAAATGATTTTTAAAGCAAGCCCTATGGGTAGTTTATCTTATGCTGTAAAGTCAAAAATTCTTTTTGGCAACTGGTTTCAGTTTTTTGATCCAACCAGCACAATTTCAAAAAAGTTTTAAATTTACACCTTTAAAAGATCTAAAAAATAAACTGTTTAAATAAAAAGAGTATTTTAATAGATGCTTTTATTTTGATTGTATTTTCCTTATTATTATAAAGATCTCTGTCTTATAAGCTTATTTGTTATTCATTTACCAAAAGTTAAAACCCTAAAAGGTTATAAGTATCATTGATTTTTAAAATATAATTAAAATTGAGATGCCTTTTATTTCTAAGCTTAAACCTAAATATTAAAAGGATAAATATGTTAGAGAAATAAAACCCAGGAAAATAGAAAAATATTAAATTGTTTTAGGAAATGACCACAATCAACTCAGATACTGCTAAAAATATAAAAGTGTAAACTGATACGTGAAATCTAATGATTTAAAAAAGATAGTTATTTTAGATGTATAATAAAAAAGACAAACATACAAAACAACATATATAATAAACTAAATCAAACATTCATATTTCACTTTAAAAAGAGTATTATATGGTTTTGACCATAGATTACATAAGCTAAGCCAGTAATACATATATATTGATATCATATTCTTGAATTTTTTAATAAATTTGTTAATTTGTCCTTTGGAATTCATAAATTGTTATTGAAAATAATAAAAATATTTTCAAAAGTATTGTAGCTTCAAAATAATGTAAGAATTATTCAATCTCCCATCACTTATTTTTCAAAAGTATAATCCATAATAAAAGTATAAAATATTACCTTGTCAATAGTTCTATAGAGATAGTTGCATATCATCTCCTTATATTTCTCTAATTTAAGCTGTACAAACAAAACAACTATCACTTTTATAATAAAAACTATACCTTTGTGTCTACTAAAACATCTTGAAAACCTATAATAATGAACAAATTTGATTTTTTTTGCTGAAATAATTGAAAGAATTATGCTAGGATAACAGAAAGATAGCAGTGAGCAGCTGTAAAAACTAAGTGTAGAACAACTGTTCTCTTTTTGTACCCTGCCCACTACTCATAGATCTATACTTATTATTTTCTGAAAAATATTTTATAACCCTGGGTAAAACTATTTGTAAAACTATAAAATTACCTCCACCTTCAACCAAAGCTAATTATCAGCTATGAGACCAGAAACACATACCAGTGGGCTTCTGTAAAAGAGTTAAGCTGATCATAGCACAGCTTTGCTCTTTTGGCAGCCTTCTTGATACACCTTTCCTTTTACCAAATATAGTATAAAATAAAGATTTTAAAAGGTCACTGATTTTGTAAAAATGGATTCTCCTGGCATGGGGGATTCATATTCCAAAAATAAGACAGTTTGGAAGTGATAATTACAGGGTTTCTTGTAAGTGTTCTGATTTTAATCCATCACAGCCTGAATTACTGTGATCATTTTAAAATATATTATATTAATTTAGCACCAATTTTAGCATTACCCCCTTTTACATCATTATTTATAATAAAACACACCAAACAAAAGTGGTCAAATTATGTGGTTTTTTTGCTGAAAGTATCATTTTTTAATTATTAAAGACTGATCAATAAATTTGATTGACCATTTAATTTATTCAGATATACAGTATACCATTTTCATAAAAAAAGTAACCAAGCTCTAGTAAACAATTAAAAATCTAGTGTATAAAAAACAACCAACTCTCTTCATAAATAATATCTATGCATTTTTTACATCTTATTCATGGATATTAAAAAGCATAAAAAATTAATGACCTATAAATTATCTTATTATATGTTATCTTATTTTTATCTGAAATGTCATGCTAAAATTTCTACACATTTTAAATTCATTATAATATAAATTTAGTATTAAGAAACTGTCTTAAACAATCCAGGTGTTAAGGTAGATTGCCAAATGAAAGGGATAGCACAACTCAGCTGGACCCTTGAAAATGTTGAATGATTTAAATGTTGTTATTGACAAAAAAATGGGTCAACATTGGAGTTGCTCAAATACAGGAGTCTTAAAAGCTATGGCAACAAGAAAAAAATAATTTGGATTTAAACAAAAATAGCTCATATATAAACAAAATTAAAAGTAATAAGTTTATATTAATTTACAATAGATTGATTTAGTTTTAATTTTGTTTGAATCTGAGTTATTTTTGTTTAGATCCCAAGTATTTTTGCTTGTTGCCATAGCTTTTAAAACTACTATAGCTCTTGGAAATCTGGATTTACCCTGTTTTGCGCCAATTAATTATGATAAGAAAATCATGTGGTATACAATGTTTAAAGAAGGTAGCACTTGACTAGATAGTTGCCAAAAATTGCAATCCATGACTGTTGGATTCTTGCGCAATGTAGAAAGAAGGATAAAACTCCAATAAATATTGAGCCAGCTCTTCAAAAGAACAGAAATTTTGCCAAAGCTGGAGAAGAAAGCTGCTATTATTTGCAAGCATGAAAACAGTGGTTGCAACCTAAACACAGAATCTACTAGATTGGTATTTGGTGTTGGTAAGTAACTTTTAAATTGAGGCTAATTCACTTAAAATCCAAAAGGATCACACTCAAAAGAATTTACTTAGAGTAAGATAATGATAGCTTTATTGATAATAAAAATATTAGGTATTTATACCCTAAGGTGATTGGTGTATTCTTAAAGAGTACCTTAGTACATCCACACTATTATATTTAGCTTTGCTAAGAGTGGTTGACACCTTTAATGAATCAAGGCCTTTGTATTGCCTGGATGTGGAGCTGAATTTGCTAAACTAGTTTCATAAAAAACTAGTTTATCCATAGTTCTAGATTGAGGGAAGCTCAGTTCATTTGGCTTGGTCTTGAAGGATAGTCTTGGATTATTTTCAGAGTCAAGAGGTTTATCCAAAGACTCAGAGTATATTGATTCTCCAAGAATGGCATCATTGAGTTAGATTATAATGCAGGTCCTCCAACTGCTGAAAATATTCAACCTAACCAATCAGAGGTAAAAGAATCTCTACCTCCTCTATCCTAAAATACCTTAAAGCTTCCCTTTCCCTCCTAAAAGCTTGTTTCTGGATAACTTACTCATCTTGAAAAATAAAATAACTTTGAACCCCATGCTTGAATAATTGAGCCTGATGGCTCCCATATTTGATAACATTGCTGACTCAGCAGTTTGAGCTGCCTCTGACTCAGAGGCTTTTCCTTGACCTGCGTTCTATCAGACCTTGGCATCTAGCTACTACTTCAATTCTCCTTTACAAATCATTTTCAATCCTTTGATTTTAACCTCAATTCTTTGCAACACCTCTAGAGGTTCCAACTTGATAAAGCCTTCCTCCCAATTAAACCTGCTGTTGCTCAAGCTACTTATAATCCATCTGTTTTACCCTCATCATATATAACCGCTCAAATTGTAGGAGAAATTATTTTAATATGTTTTGGATTGGAAGAAATTACCTTCTTTTAAGTCCAAAGGTGGCTGACAACATATAATTTGTGCTTATAAATTAGTTTGGTTTAATGGCTGATGCTACCGCTCAAAGGGGTTGTTGGACACTTTGCAGTGTCTTGTGGCATCCCCACCTGCGGCAGTGTTAATTAAAGTAAAAAAAGTAGGAGGCAGATGTAAATTAATCTAGTTCAACATTAAAGTAAGACATTTGAAATTTCTATTTAAAAACTTAGTGATAACCATTCAAGCTAGAAATGAATTCATGAGTAATGATTGGTCAATCCCATCTATTTCTTTGCCAAGAAGATAAGGTTATAATCAACTAATCAAAGTAAGCTTTAGTCAGATGCAATACTAACTTTTTCATTTCAAACTTATAGATTAACTTCAAGATAAAAGTAAGCTTCAAAATATACATACAGTAGTTTTAAAAGCTATGGTGACAAGCAGAAATACTTCAGATTTAAATGAACCAATTTCAGATTTAAACAGAATCCAAGTTGCATAAGATCTAGGATTCAATTAATTTAAATATTTTTGGTTGATAAATGAACTGTCAAACCAAAAACATAACTTCACTAACCCATTATACAAAATTAAAGCAAATATCAAGCAGTGTAGTTCAAACCACAAACAAAATGAACTGACAAAACAAGTGAAATGGATGGATGCTATTCTGGAGTATATTATAATCCAAGCAGGATTTATATGAGGTACCAACAGAAGGACCAAAATGAAACAAAATTTGTGCAATCTAGAAGCAAGATTCCACAAGCACAAAAAAAATGAACTCACATAAGATGTGTAGTATGAGCAGCCTAAAATAGAAAAATAACAGTATAACAGCTAATCAACAGCTATCAAATTTAGGAACATAGGCATTTTATCCATTTTCAATGCTCCAGATTTGTATGAAAAGGTTTTGAGAACCTTCCAAATATGGACTTGAGATTACAATAAGAATAAATCATTAAATTTTTAAAATTTCTACTTTTAGTGATTTTATCCTAGGTTTTTTACAATGGTTTTTACAAGCAATATCTTTGACGGCGCCAGAAGCCAAGCCAGAAGCAGCCAAGCCAGCTTCAATGGAGGCAAGGCTCAGAAAGTGGAGGCACCTGTTTACACCCAAGCCTTTGAGGCGGGTAACAAGGAAGCTGACCTGTTACTGTCCCCCAACCCATATGGCTTTGACTTCTTTGAGAGTCACTTAGCGTCTAGCTCTGCCCTTGCTCCCACACCCACTCCTGCACAAGCTTCCTGTCAACCAACCAATCAGGATGGCAACCTTGATTTGGAACAACTTCCCACCACTGCCCAACCTGCCCCCCCCTCAGCCAATCAGGCTTCAGCTCCTGCCGCCCAGCGCCCCAAATGCAGAATAATCACTGCCAAAATTCTTCAGGAAATTGTGGCACTCAACCTGCAGGGTCTGTCCTGGGATCAGATAGCCAGCCAATTACAATTCACCTGGGCTACTGCATTGGGGAATTCAACAACCTGATGAATAAGGGAAATCTGATTGAGACAACCAAGAAGCCAAAGAAGGCCACAGAGTCCCAGATCAATGAGGCATACCCAATAATGCTTGACCTCCTCCAGCGGGACCTCAAGCTTCCCTTGACCCAGGTCTGGAAGCAACTTGCGCACCATGGAATTTGGGTGTCTGAGCGCATGGTGCAGCTCTGGATGCATGGAAAGGTGGCTTCAATTAGGGTTCTTACAAATTTTTCTGGCAACCAATGGGATGGCGCTGAGGATTCCCCATATGACACCACAATTGAATCAACCCTGGTCAGATGCTTGACAAGTCTAACAGATGACATCATGTTTGTCTCGTACTACAAGTTATCAATTGCATTTGACAATTTTGGTGAGCAGGGAAAAGCAGCTACCAAGAATGGAAGGAAGAAGGTCAAGAAGGGGACATTCATTGGTGCATTTCTGGCTGTTTCAGCCAAGGGTTTTGTCTACTATTGAACAAACCCTGATTTCATTGATGGGTACTCATACAGCCACATCCTCAGTGGATTGCTCAACTCCTGGGATGGCTCAAATTCCAAATACCAGGTTTTCTTGAGCCACCAGATGTAGGGAAGCTCCACCGCCCTTGAGGTCATCCAGGAATGCGGGCACCAGGCCTCAGTGTACCCAGCTGGTCACGCCAACATCCATCTGGCAGATGTTGTGTTCTTTAATATTGGAGATACACTCTGGGAGCGCCGCCCTCAGGCTTTCAACAACCTTTATCTTGGGGTCCTTGATCACAATTTTCTCTTTGGTCACCAAATGGTGGCTGACTTGTTTGCGCAAATGGTTTTCCATGTGAACATGGGCAACCAATCACACAAGTATAAGCGCCTCCCACCCTGTGCCACAGTCACCTACCAGACCATCCAGCCAATGACTGATGAGGAGTACAATGAGCGGTATATGGCAGCCATCACGGCAATCCTCCTGCCTCTACCCCCAATACCAACACCCCCCACCCGCAAACCCAACCCATCCAATCCCAGACCCCCCAGGCCAGCACTGCCTCTACGTCTTCCTTCCTGCGCAATTCTGCCTACTAGGCATCACTCTTCCCCGCCTCAATAAACCCCCTGGTTCCAAAAAAATTCAATTTATATTATCTTTATTTTGAATTTCAATTGTTTGTGTTCTCTTTGTTTATAGTTGGCTATATTCTTTATGTTTAATTTATTTCTATAAAATCATATATTTAATATGTCATGTATCTAGATCCTGAACACAGTTATTTTTAGCACTTAAACACATCCACTTGTGAAAATATTAACAACAATTTGGTGATCAGCTAAATTTGAATTAGAAAATTATAGTGTTAACTGTTTTTAGATAAAGTTGTTACTGATCCAAATTCAAAACCTTAATGATAAACTTTAAGCCAATCAGGAGCCAAGTGATAAAGGATTGTTGTGACATAAAGGGTCATTCAATAATTCTTTGATGCATGTGCACTAATTAATATGATTGGCTGGATGTTTTGCCATTGTACGCCATTGCCGCTGTGGCGAGTTGTTATGGACTAGTGTCCAATCAGCTGCTGGGTTAGCACTAGTCCATCAATAACTTGCCACAGCAACAATGACGTACAATGGCAAAAGATCCAGCCAATCATATTAATTAGCGCACATGCATCAAAGAATTATTGAATGACCCTTTATGTCACAACAATCCTTTATCACTTGGCTCCTGATTGGCTTAAAGTTTATCATTAAGGTTTTGAATTTGGATCAGTAACAACTTTATCTAAAAACAGTTAACACTATAATTTTCTAATTCAAATTTAGCTGATCACCAAATTGTTGTTAATATTTTCACAAGGGGCTATGTCAAGCGCCAAAAATAATATGGTAATCAAGAAAAAATGCCAACACAAAGCAAACAACACATATCAAGATGAGCGTAAAACATATACACAATGGGTAAAAAGATGAGATAATGCAGTAAATAGGAAAACAAGAAGGAATAAACAAAGAGGCAATAGTATCAAGATAATACAGAATTTATTGGGGCAAAAGCTATAAAAACATATGGAAAGGTTAGTAAAAAATCAATGAGAGAATTGGAAAAGCTTCTTAAGGACCTTGACTTGGAAATTGCCAAAATAAAGGACATTGACCGCAAGGTCAAAGCCAAAGTGAAGTCTGCCGTCCTCACTGGGGACAAAATTGACAAGGTGTCTGCATAGGCACTAATGTCAAAAATGCCAGACATCCCAGATAAGACAATTGAGTGCTTAATAAATATTCAAAAAACTGTGGTCAAGGGCCTCCAGTTCAAGGCATACAATCTTTCCGCGCTGTCTGTCTGGGTTGATGACCCAGAGATGTATGCCCGCCTCAAACCCGCCAAGCATGCCAGGGCAGAGGATATCAAATTTCCTGCACAATTGATTGTGCCAAGAATGGCAAAGCCGGCTGAAACCGCCGGCAAGGAAGAAACCCAAGAAGGTAACCTAAAAAATTATAATTAATAAAAATTCCTAAATACTTACCTTTTTTTAGAAGATGTTGATGGTGAACTCTGCCAGGTCCTGGTCCCTTTTGTCCCCCCATCTTCTATGCCAACTATGCTAATCATGTGGCAAGGCAGCTTTTCCTGTCCCCCCTGTCTTGCAGGAGCTTGAAGATAGAATCCATGGTACATTATCAATGTCCAGGGAGGCATTGGCTGGGCTTTTGCATGGTGAGGGGGCATCTGAGTGGGGAGTTACTGCCTACAAGGATGCTCAACTGGCCCGCCTGGACCCAGTTAACCTCAGTGGAGTTTACTTTGTAAACTCCATTGAGCTTGTTTGGGACGTCCTGGCAACACTCCCATTCAAGAATATACCAGAGATAGGCCAGACTCATGCAGCTGCTTGCTTCTGCTTCCTGGTGAAGCATACCATCTCTTACCTGTTGGAGAACTTTGGGCGCGTGGTGTTGAAGTTGGCTGTTGCAGACGCAACAGCCGTAAAGAAGACAAAAATCCTCCTGGCAGACTTTGGGCTGGCCTGGAGTGCCAACAAGACAGGGGTCCCTGCAGCTATAGAGCTGACCTTTGCCAAAACCAAGCACAAGAAGAAGATTAGCGCTGTATACAACAAATTGTACGAGTTCACGGAAGCCTTTGCTGAGCAAAGACTTCATCTGGTTGTTTACCTGAGGTTCCTATTCTACTTTGGGATAGGTGCGTCTGTAGAGGACCTAGACAGGGTCCTTCTTGGGGTTGACAAGGCCAGGCTCTCACTGGACAGGAAGAAGGTCCCCCTTGGGTATGACTTGGTGGATCATGTCATACAGAACACCCTGGTCCTGGCTGGCATCTTTGGGCTTTCAGCCCCACCAGAAAAGCTGCTCCTCCATTCCCACCTCACCATCCTTCCTTTTACCAGCAGGCGCAAATACTTTAATACAGGTGTATCCACTGTCCACAGTGTGGCGGTGGAGGTTGTGCGCCACCTCCATTGCGGGGTGGGTACATACCGCCAAACCCATTATAGGCGTACTTAATTTTATCTCTATATCAATAAATATATTTATACTCTACTATATTTTTATATTATAAATAATTTTTCAAATAATATTTTAGCAAACAAGATTTGCAAAATATATTGCGGAAATGGGTTTCATAAAAGTATTAAATAATACGGTAATAAAACAAATTTCAACTTTACAATTTACGTTTAATTTTTATAAGACTATTTTATATTTATTTGATAAAAGTGATATAAATATATTTGCGTAATCCAGTATCAAGCGTTTGGGATAACCTCAGATGACATATTAAATAATACATTAATAAAATAGATAAATTACTTACATCTATTGATAGATCTTCTGAATGTGATTGCAGGCGTGGAACCATCTAAATATAAAATGATAATCAATAAATCTTGAATAGTAAATTAGAGAATATAAAAAAGTTGGACACACTAAGCCTTCAATTGATTGGCTGTTTAGCTAGGCACGCGGAGATGAATGAATCAGCGTGGCCATAGAATTTGGTCACAGTCTCAGCTGAGAGGGTATGGATCCCAGCCTGCAGCAAATCAAACAGGTCCTTGGTCCCTGTTGGGGTTCCTTGCTTGACAACTTGCTTGAGCTACCTAAAGACTTCCTCAATGGGATTTAGGAAGGGTGAATAGGCAGGGAGGAAGAGAAGGGGCAAATTTGCTGTGGCCAATTTATGGGGGCCCACTGCAATGCTTGTGTCAATCATTGGGAATTCCTCAAGAATGTCAGCCACCTTGTAGAGATCAACATTGTCCAATACAATTACATTGGTAAAGCCCAGGGTTGTGCGCCTCAGGTGCTCCTGGACCAATCAGAGGAATGACAAGAAGGTACAGCTGTTGTGAGAACCCAATATCATTTGGTAAAGCTCAACCCCCTTTGGACTGAGGAGAGCCACCATTGGTTATGCTGTGGCGCAGACTACAGCACGCCAAGCCATCCTGTCATTGGAGCCTTTGGAGACATACCCATACCCATTGCGCATCAATGAGGCAAATGCTGATTTGTTGATATAATAGAATTTCACTGTCCCCTTGGCTTTGAGGGCAGTGTATGCCTCAGCGTAATTTTTCCGGGCCTTGATATTGGCTAGGCTGTTCCAATTGTAGGGGGATACCCCAAGCTTTTTCCAGGAAAAGCACATTCCCTTGACCAAATGATAATAGAAGGAAATTGAGGCCTCAACCCCAAATGCAGACTTGACTATGGTCTGTATATTTGCCAGTTCAAGATGGCAATCTCAGGTTATCCACTGGCAGATTGCCCATTTGTGCTCCTTGGTGAGCATGAAAGAAACATGCAAGGATTTCTCTGCGGCAAGGACTTGGCCAGTATCAATGAACTTGTTGATGGTCTTCAAGGTGTACTTGGTATCTATCCCAACAAGAGCCGCAGCTGCCTTGTAATAACCAGATTCCTGCATGAGCCAGAGAAGGATTATGCGCTTAATGCCAATAATGCGCTTGTGAGCGGGCTTTTTAGCGGTGGGGATTGGCTTGTTGGCGTTGGGCACAACACAGTGCATCAGCACCTTGGTGTAAAAGGCTGCAACTTTCTTTAGTACCAACTGTCCCTCATCAGTTCTGAAGAACTCAGGCTCCTTGTCCTCTTCCTGATTGCCATCACTGACATAGGGCTCATAGCTAGTATCAAGTACAGGCTTCACCTTCTCCAGCATGGCTGACAGGACAGACTTTTGCCGCTACACAATGTCAAACACATAAAAAGTAAGTTCTACCTCTTTGTTTCTAACTTTCTTTGTAGTGGTGATCTTGGTGGGCTTCTGGGTTAGCTTTGAGAGCCGAGGGTTTATGCTCTGCACCCTATCAGCTTGTGCTCCTTGAACCAGCTGTGTCAGTGCAGCATCACTATGGAACTCTCCTCTCCTGCCTCCCTCCTGAGTAGGCACTTGTGTTGCACTAAGTCTATTCTTTGACCCGCTGGGGCAACCGCAACTGCGGCACACAATGGGTGCAATGGTAGTCTGTTGCTATGTTCCTTCCATTTTGAGAATTTAATAAAATATTAAATAAAAATTAATTAAATTACTCCTTATTTTTAACTTTTGCTTTTATCTGTTTATGGATATTCAATTAATATTTTTTCCCACCTAATATCCCAATTATAGATTTTTTATTTCTTAGTTAGTTGTTTTTGGTTTTACCACACCCATTTTAGAATATCCAAAATAATTTCCACCCATTTTCCCATATTTTACGCCAAATTAAGCACCCAACACAATATTTTTAAAAAATTTGTTTCAGATATTGTGTCTTATTTTAGATACCTTGGTATCATTCTTGATTATAACCCATTGAACAAACTGATTGAGTGATTTTGTTTACATAGTGAGTTGCTATTGTGTTTTGTTTTTGGATTGAGTTTTGACACACCATGCTTGGGTGTATTTTGTCATCAATTCACATAGTGAACATATGTACACCAAAAGTCAACTCACACTATTTTTTTGTGAATCAATTTATTTTGGATTGTATTTTGAATGGTTTTGCTTTGCATGTGAGTCCTTTGTTGCTGTGTTGACCCATTTTGCCCATTAACGCCAATAAACCCTGTTAACAGAGTGTATATTTTAACCTTAGAGTTGGATTTTGTTTAAGTCTGAAATAATTTCATTTGGATCTGAAGTATTTTTGCTTGTTGCCATAGCTTTTAAAACTACTGTAGAATATTAACTGTTTTAAGCATAGTAGATCAGGGACTTTAAAGGTAAGTTTAGTTTTAAACTTTCAAAGCTAATCATACTTTAGAAAGGTATTTAAAAAGCTTTAAACAACTAAATCATTTCAAAATTCAAGTTGAAGCTGAAGATCAGGTAAGCATTTCACTCAAATTGCTAAATTTTAAATTCTTTTAGATGGACTCTAACTGCAGCAGATCTTGGGGTGGGTAAGTCACTTTTATCAAATCAAATTAACTAACCTAGATTTAAAAAACCAGATTTTTGCCCTGAAGTAGATTAAGGCTTGGTAAGTAATATTTTTATTCTAAAATCTTTTTAAAATAAAGCTGCATTTTATCAGTTAACTATTTCAACAAAAATTACTAACCTTTGATCCTTTTAGATAGACTTAGTCTACAGCAGATCTTGGGTTTTGTAAGTTTTTTTTCCACTAAATTACCAGCCTAGATTTAAAAAGCCAGAATTTTGCCCACAAGCAGAACTTGATTTAGGTAAGTTATTTTTTTCTAAATTTGCTAAACTTGATTAGGGACTCCCAGATTTTTATCCTAAAGCCAATCTTGGTCCAGGTAAGCCTTTTGATAACTTACTAACCTAAGTTTCAGATCCTGGGTCATTGCTCCAAAGCAGATCCTTGGTTGGTAAGCATAATTTGCTTTTAACAAGGTATTCTTCAAATATTTTTTATTGTCTGTTTTTAAGTCTTTTTTGTTCCAAGTAACACTTTTGTTATATATGTTAAGAATAAACTAAAGAGTTAAATATCACTTACACTATTTTTAATAATCTATTAAATAATCAGTATTTTTTAGTTGTATTTTGTTTTCAAATACCATAGAGCTCTAAATTTCTACTTTATAATCTATTTTAACAGGTTTAACTACTAGAGCAATATAGATCACAGAGAAATTTTTAGAATGTCTTGTGTTTAGCTTTTCTATATGGTGTTAAGTTAAAAGAAATTTAAGTTCTTTTTGATCCAACTAGCTGCCTTATATTAATCTGAATCTATAAAATCTCTATATACAAGTCAATGCTTTGCTAAAAATCATGTTAAAATTAGGATGTTTTAATGTAATTTCATCTTCTGTATATAATTAAAGTTTCTATTTTTAAATATTATTTAAAAAAGATTCTTTACCAAAAAATAAAACCTTAAAGAACTAAAGTATAATAACTGTTAAAAAAGGTTTTAATTGTAATGGCTTTTAATTCTGTGCTTTTTGTTATAAATTAAAAAGATAAGCATGTATGGAGATTAAAGCCAGGAAAATAGAAAACAATCAAATTATTTTAAGTTATGTCCACAACTAAAGCACATACTGCCAAAAGATAGCCCTAAAATCATATCAAAACAACCTACTAAATATAATAGATACAAAAAAAGAAAAATCATATCAGAGAATAAAAGTTTAATGCCAACCTAAACCAAGCACACATTTATGTCAAAAAAGATGAAATGTAAATATTATGTAAATTTCTTATTGTTGTAACTGTGCTGTGTTAGCAGAGTTATAAGGGGGAAAATATTTAGAAGCTAGATAATAATCTTTATTGTGATAGTGATTATATAGTCAATTTGAATCAAGGATAACAGGAACATGATTGGTGATCACACAGTTGGATGGAAGAGGGGGGTGGCTTGATCCTGGTAATGAGTCAAGCGCCAAAACAAGTTATCCACCATAAAGGATCATCATCTGTTCATGTTATTGGATTTGGTAATTCAAGTTGACTTCCTAGTCTGGCTTTGAGTGACCAGGTAATGGATTGCAGGTCACAAACCCGCTTGGTTAGAACCTTGCTGGCAGGTTGAGCCTGCGGTTTTGACACCCCCCAACTGAAGGTCAGCCTCCTCTGGGGGCAGGTTGTCAGGGAGGTTGTCAGGAGCCTGGGCGCTGTATTGGACCAATTGTTGTTCTATGGCGGGCAGGGCGGTTTCTTGTTGTTTTTGTCTTGCTTTGCAGGGTCATAGGCAATTATGGTGTAGGGTCTTGTCTTGCTTACGTTTTCTAAGCCCTTGCACAAGGTAAGTGATATTTTTGTTTACCTTAAGGATGATTGCTGCCCCCACTTTCTTGGGTTGTAGTTTGCTCTTGTCAACATTCATGACCCAAACTTTGTCCCCAACTTCATGTCTATTGCGGATGGGGATAAAGGTTTTTTGTAGAAGTTCATTCTCCTTCACTGTTTGTTTGCTGTTAGCTCTTAAAAACTGAGGTTCTGAGCGTGGAGGGACTTCACTTGGAATTTCCAGTTTAGGTCCTGTCAATGCCTGAATGATATTTGGCTGTGTGCTGTATACCAGTTCAAACGGGCTTTTTCCGGTGGATCTGTTCACTTGGGTTTGGCACATGAGCAGTGCAGTCAGTAGCTGCTTATACCAGTGTTCAGGTCTCCCAGCGGTGAGTTTGGCTAAGGCTTGCATGAGGCTACCATTAAGCCGCTCTACACATCCATTGGCCTGTGGGTGGTATGGTGTTGTTACAGTGTGTTTGATTCCATTTTTTGCGAGGTATACATTGGTTGTTTTGGAGGTTAATTCTTTCCCTCCATTGGTTATCAGGAGTTATGGCTTTCCAAAATTGCTGATTATCTCCTTGCCAATAAATTATTGTACGTCATTGCCAGTGTGTGCCTTTAATGCTTGGGCTACTGGCCATCTTGTATCAAAGTCAATGGTGGTGATGATGTATTTATTGTCATTGTGTTTTCCTGGCATGGGGCCAACAATGTCAAGAGCCCATACTTTGAAAGGTAGCTGTGAGAGGATGGGAAGTACTGACTTTGGCAGGGTTTTGCTTTTGGAAAACTTTTTGCATCATTCACATTAGTCTAGCACTTCTTGAACATAGTAATATAAGGTTGGCTACCAGGCCTTATGCTTGAGGAACTCATATAGGTTTTGGCTCTTGGTATGTCCAAGGTCTCTGTGATGGCGTAGGATGGTGTCTACACGCTGATGCATGGGGATGTAGGGAATGGTCATGCTGTCAGACATTTTTCTGTATAGGGTCTCATATACATTGGCAAATAGATGTTCAATTTTGATGACTGTTTCCTTTGTTATGTTGGTTGTGCCAGGGAAAACATTTGTCCTTTGTTTGTAGTACTAAGAGAGGCAAGTCTGGGTTAAGCCCATTCTCTTCTCTTGAAGTATGGGCATACAGGCGGGACAGGGCGTCTGCCATGGCAAGCTTGGCCCCAGGCTTGTACTGGATGAGCATGTTAAACCTCTCCAATAGCTTCATCCAGCAGGCTTGGTAGCGCAAAAGATTTTCTTGAGTTTTGAAATAGATGAGTGACTTGTGGTTGGTTAATGCTGTGAATTATTCCTGCTGTTCTAGGTAACAGCGCCATTTGACTAGACAGTGTACAATAGCCAACAGTTCTTTGTTATGGATAGGGTATTGACACTTGTCATCTGTCAATTTTTGTGATTCATAAGCTACAGACAGGAAGTCACCATCATTATTTTTGATTTTTAGTACTCTCCCAATGGATGCATCTGAGGCGTTGGTTTCCATTTGGTATTCCACATCACGTTTGGGGTATTACAGGATGGAAGTTGTTGTGCGTTTCTCCTTGAGGTGTCTAAAACAAAGGTCACGTTGGGGGGTCCACACAAACTTGGACTTGGCGCCTGTTATGGCAGATAAGGGGGCAGTCAAAACGCCACAGTCAGGTATGAAGCAACTTACATAGGCCACCATTCCCAAGAAGGTATGGAGTTCCAACTTATCCTTAGGTGGTGGCATCTTGCAGATGTCCTGTATCTTTTTACTGTTGGGTTTGATACTGTCCTTTGAGACTATGTGTCCCAGGAAGGGTAGTTGCTTGCGTAAAGAATTGGCACTTGGAGGGCTTAGCTAACAGTTTGTGATGTGCCAAGGTAGCAAAGACTGCCTTGAGGTCTTTGTGGTGTTGTTCTACTAAGAGGCTGTAGACAATAATGTTGTCTAGATACACTAGGGCGTGCTTGCCTATGTGGGGCGCAAATACTTTGTTCATGAAGGTTACAAAGGTGGACGGGGCATTTGTCATGCCAAAGTTGAGCACCACACATTTGTAGGAGCTGTATTTAGTGTGGAAGGCTGTTTTGGGGATGTCTTCCTCTTTGATGCAAATCTGGTTGTAGCCTGCAGTAAGGTCAATCTTGGAGAAGGCCATGGCTCCTCCCAAGGCATCAAAGAAGTTGTCAATCAGTGGTAGTGGGTAACAATTCTTAATGGTAACTGTTGTGTTCTGAGGTGCAGCACAGACACACAACAGGAAATCCTAACCTTAGGATTGGATTCATACTAAGTCTTGGTTAGATGACAGGGAAGGAAAATGTGTTTACCTTGTAGCCCTGGAAGAATAATCTCTACTAGTTGTAGCTAGAGAGGGGCGCAGAAGTACAGAAGACACAAAGACAAAAATGTGAATAGAACTTAATTTTTATTGTTGAATATGAAATGGAATATATAATGATTAGGAATACCACAAAACACTACCAGGACGGTAGGATCACTTGCCACCAGCATTAGTGGGGCAAGTGAGTTGCGCAGGAACAAGAAACCAAACAATTGAACTTCCTGATTCAGTCATTAACTTGTTTTGAGAGGCAAAAGCAAAAGCAAGAGATTTGTCCTCAAAAGGGCCCACCAAAGGCAAAATCAAAACATGGTGAATAGCAGTATTCAGGACAGTAACTTTGTTTAGGGCTCAGTAGTTGGTGACCAGACGTAAGGTACCGTCCTTCTTAGCCACAAAGAATATGGCGGCCCCAAAGGGATACTGTGAGGGGAGGATAAGTCCTTTCTCCAATGCCTCCTTGAAGATTTCTGGATGGTGGGCCACAATTTTGCAGTCCTGAGGCATGGAGGTATCCTGGTGATCTTTGAAATGTATGATCTTTTACTAGCAGGAGTCCCAGTTAATTGCCTTCAGGTTTTCCTTTTTGTCCAGGGTCTCTGTGATGCGTACAAAGACATGGTTACGTAAGAGTTGGTCCACAGAGCCAGGGTAGATCTGGTGGTTGACACCTTCACGCTTGATGGTCAACACTGAGGTTGCCCAGTCTACGTGAGGATTATTTTTTTTGCAACCAGTCTAGTCCCAGCACAATGTCAAACTTTGGGAAGTCAATGACAGGGCCTTGGATGGTGGAGTGGAGGTTCTCAAGCATGACAGAGAAGGGGGAAGATTCCCATGTCACAGCAATGTGGTGTTTATCAGCCAGGACCAAGTTTATAATCTGCAAAGGATTAGTGGCCAGCTTGAACTTATCCTCAAAGCTGCTGTTGACCAGGGTTTGATCTGTGCCCAAATCCAGGAGTGCTGAGCCTGTGTGTGACGGATCCAGGTCCAACCAGTCCATCCTGCCATTACCCTGCCCTTGACTCTTATTCCCATTACCTCTCTTTGACAAAGCTTTGAGGAGCTTTGTCTCCAGGGAGGCAATTTTATGGGACAACACTTTGTTATCATCCCGCCAACAGGCCATGATATCAACGCTCTTTTCCTCTCTTGCCCTTAAAGCCTCAATTTCACAATTTGCTTTTGCTTTCACTTGCTGTAAGATTTTGTCCCATCCTACTAACAGGTTCCAGGAATTCCACACATAGATTTGGTTTCCTTGGGCAGGAGTCCCTTCTTTTGCAAAATAATCAGAGTATAACTCTTTGTTGCAGCCTTTAATTCCACCAAGGACTCTTCAGGCACAGTCTTAGTGACCTCCAAGATTGCCCAAGCTTCCTCCAACAAACGTGTAGGAACCTCTTTCCTGGCAGCAGCAGTTTCCACGCAAAGTACTCCAAATTTGACCCTTTCAAAATTTAACAAAGAAGACATAATAATTGAAAAGGTTGTTGAGAGGAAAGCGTCAAAATTAACAATATATATTTATTAAAGTTTAGCTGTTTTTGCTTATATACCATTCAGGGCATATTTGGCTGAAAACCCCTCCGGTTCCTGAATCAACCTATGATTCATCACGTGGTTATGACATTTGAATCCTCCAAACCTAGATCTTTACCTAAAAGATCACCAATATTTCTCAATCTATGAGAATTAACCTACAATGAGAATGAGTCACCTAACCCCATTCATCTCAATGTATCAATTCAGCATGGAGCTTCCTCAGCTCCCAGCGCCAAAACCCTGTGGAATCTATGTATTCCAAATCCAGATTTTTACCTAAAAGATCTTCACCCTTCTCAACCTATGAGAGGATACCTAGATCATTCCAGAATCACCTGACTCTTTTCAGTGGAATTCCTTGTTTTGGCTTGAAGCATTCCAAGCTTCCGGCGCCAAAACCCTGTGGATTTGCGTATTCCAGATACAAACTATCAATGTTCCAACTGGGAACCAGCTGATCAATCCTAAATACCCAGGCATCATTGTCTGTATTTAGAAAATTTCCTTCTGTTAATTGAACCTATCAATTAACTTAATTAACCTTCACAGTTTATTAATTAACACCAAAGACCACAGGTCATTGTGAAGAATTTGGATCAAATACTTGCAATATAATCACCTGTTATACACTGCATACTTTTTTATTGTATGCCACATACTCACCTAGTATACACCGTATAATATCCTATTACATGTTGTATAATCCCCTATTATGTGGTGTATAATTATTAGTCCACATAGTTATAACCATCAATTATACAGCGTATAGTCTTTGATATAATACTGGATTGAGTCAGCTATTATACAGCATATAATCTCTAACTCAAACCACAATCCCAAAAATTTGACTTAGCGCACTTGTTAAGCTCAACCTAAACTTTTTTTCAAGTTTAACAAGTCCAAGGTTTGAAGCCCCTACTAGGCTTCCCTTTTTACCCTAGGTATCAATCAACCTTCAAGGGGAATTAACCGGTTTGAGACACCCAGTCTCCAAGATTGATTCAACCTATCCACATAAAATAAACAGCAACAACAGAACAGCTTTATATTTTGGAGTATTTATTCAGCTAAATACTTAACAGTGACTGTTGTACGGTCACACTGTGTAACTGCAAAAACAGAAAGGATAGGACATCAGTTTTTGGGATGTCTGGCAATGGTGTACAGTACCAGGTCCTCTGAGGGCACTTAGATCATTAGGCATTGGTCCACGTCCTTGGGTTGGTACTCATCATTGGGCAATCCTGTGGTATTGAAAAGAGCTTGGCTTGCTTAGTGCTCTCCCTGGGCTTTTCCCTTGTCTTGATTGCCTTGTGTGGCAGTGATATGGAAATGAGTACAATTTGACTGGTCATTGTTTCTGTTTCCATGTCCATTCAAACCTGTGGGTTTGTGGTTGGTGTTGTTCCTGTTGCTGTAAATTCACTTCCCCCTTTGGCCTTGAATAGGACAGTCTTTCCCTGTTGTACTAAGAAATCCCCTCAAAAACCAGCTAAACCTCTCAATTCTCTTGAAGACTTAGCCCATACAGTTGATGAGAAATTTGTGGTCGCATACCCTGTGGAGTCTCCTCCCTTCTCTGCCCCCTCCATGGAAGAAACCCTGATTGAGTTAGATGATTTGTTAGCCTGGCGTTGACTGTTGTTGAAAAGCATTATGATTTCCCAATAAAAGTGCCCTACATCAGTGTCACTAAAGTCAATTGATTAACAAGACTCTGAAGGCAATTCTAGCCAATCAGAGGTTGGTTTGGAAATTAATTCAAAACTCTCCAACTCCCCTGACTTAAGTCAGCAAATTTTATTGTCCAGCCAACCAAATACAAGTCAAGTCAGTCAGGTGACCTCCCCCTAACAACCCATTCCCTTTTAACAATGCCAGGGGATTTTGGGTCCCCTGCTTGTCAATTTTTCACTACCAATAAAGTTTAGAACTTTCACACAAATTTTAGTTTTTTATTTGAGTGGAAACCCTGCTTGGAGCTTCTGTCATCTAGAGATTAAAGTGTTAGTTGTTTTTTTTAAACTTACCTTGTGACAACCTGCCTCAAACCTGGTGTCTCTTCTGGACCTTTTGAACAGACTCAGATGTATAGTTGTTGTTGTTTTCGCTTTTGTCTTCAAAACTACACTCAAAACCAAAAAATATAGTTAAAATTCAATATAAAATCTACTTTATTTTGATATTTGCCTATAATCTCCTTGGTTTTGAACCCTCTTTTTGTTAAACCTCTCATCAAAGCCACCTGTGTCTATCTCCAAGCTCCCAAGCCCGTTCTGTTGTCCCTTGCTGGTCATCACTTGTGAGTACCTTACTTGATCCCAATTTGATTGCTTGCTGGTTTTAAAAATTTACAAATCTCATCTAAATTTTGTGAGGATTGTTATTATGATACTCCCTGTCCTGAAATTTGTGGTGTTTTCTGTGGCACCATTTTTACTGTTGTTATGGTTGACATCCCCAGATCTATGGTCAAAAATTTCCTCCTCTACTCGGCTTGTGGGTGACAGCCCTTCCAGCCTCTTGGACCTCTCCATTAGTCTCCTATTCTTGGGTGAGGCTGTAGTAAAGAGTCTGACCTGTGATGACTTGAATTTAGATACTGTAGACTACTCCTCACACGCTCTTGTGAGTGAGGAAACTTTGGTGTTCCTGCCTCCCACCCTGGGGAAGAGCAGCTTGGTGCCCCTTCATGCTCCTGTTATGCCTCCTCCTGTCCCCTCTCGTACACCCTGGTTGCTCACCAGTTTAGTGCTGATAGGATCAAATGCGTACTTCCCTCAGCTGTCCCTAGTGTCCTCTTTGTGGTCCCCCCTTCAAGCAGCCGTCCCAGTTCTCCACTGGGTGGCATCCTGGTGGTTTGTGTCACCGGGATGGGAGCCAAACTTAGTTAGTTTAACCCCCCTCTCTCACAGTTGCCTCCAGGGGGTGATCAAGTGGAGTACCCACCTGGATGGGAATCCTTGGGTCTTTCTTGTTTTCCAGTTTGCACCTTATGAAGTGCGTTGGAGGTTTGTTCCGCTTTCTCTGCTCCATAGTACAAGCTTTGCAGGTTGGTCACCTGGTCCAGGTTTACATGTCTCATTACATGCAACTTGAGGGCATTGTAGTAAATGAGGTGTGTGGCTGGGGTGTCAAAGGCCATGTTGGATGGTGCGTGAAGTTGGAGTTCCTTGTAGGCGCAGGTGAGTTCCTTCACAGTGCCTGTCTGGGTCAGGCTCTTTACTTGACGTATTATCATGAGTGCTGTGTCTTTAAGCAAAAATCTTGCCAGGAAGTCTGGCTTAAAGGTTTCCCAGTTCTTGTTGGTGTGTTCCTTGTGCCACTTGTTGCACCAGGTGCCAGCGTCATGGGTCAGGCAAATAGAAATTTCTGCAATCAAAAATTGTTTTGGGCATTCCATATGGGCCAGCTTGCTCTGGGTGGACTGGATCCATGCAGCAGTGTTGTTGTTGTTGGCCCCAGCAAAAGGTTCCAGGGTGGCGCTCTGTAGTTGTTGTACTACGTAGGCAGAAATAGTGCTTTTTTCAGCTGGTTGCGGCATCAAGGAGGGAGCCTGAAAAAAGCCCTGTGCAGACATGGTGCTGAAGGCAGGTAGTGGAATCACCATGTTCTGGTACAGGACAAAGCCATCAGGTATCTTGGCACCAGGGGTGTACAGAGTCCAGTCAGGTGGGAGGCCAGACATAATTCTGTTGAAGATTTGTTGGCCGTGGCGTATGCGGGCAACATGCGGAATTTTTCAAGATAAGGTAGGATGGAGAGCCTACCTGTGCTACCAATGTTGTAACTGTGCTGTTTTAGCAGAGTTACAAGGGGAAAATATTTAGAAGCTAGATAATAATCTTTATTGTGAGATAGTAATTATATAGTCAATGTGAATCAAGGATAACAGAAACATGATTGGTGATCACACAGTTGGAGGGAAGAGGGGGGTGGCTTGATCCTGGTAATGAGTCAAGTGCCAAAACAAGGTATCAATCATAAAGGATCATCATCTGTTCATGTTGTTGGATTTGGTAATTTGAGTTGACTTCCTAGTCTGGCTTTGAGTGACCGGGTAATTGGATTATGTATCACAAACCTGCTTGGTTGGAACCTTGTTGGCGGGTTGAGCCTGCAGTTTTGACACTATAGGCTATGTAAACTAAACTATAAGAATAGAGATTTTTATACCATGTACTTGATGATACTTAAAATGTGTTGATGTGTCCCTTGGACTTCAAAAATTGTGACTTAAATAAAAAATTGTTTACTAAATTAGTGCACTTTCAAGATAAGAATAAATATTATTTAATTCCCATCTCTTAAATACCAAAAATATATAATCCATAATAAAAAATACAATCTACAATAAACCTTGGTAAAAGCTTAATAGAGAATTTAAAAAGCATTCACCCATAATTCCCCAATGTAAGTTGCAAAAGTACTAAAGCTTTAGTTTTATAAACAAAAAAATAATTGTTGTGTGTAAAATAAATAGCAATTTATAGCTAGAAAGCTAAAAATCAGAAAAAAACTTTCTAACCTAGAAAAATTCTGCTAGAGTAACAGAAAAATATAAAAGTAGGCAACTATGCATGAATAAGCTGTTTTAACACAGATTTGTCCTTTTTACATCCTAAAATCATTCATATATTTACTCAACAGTATCTGATAAACTTTAAGCCCCATATCCAATAATTTAAATTACAGAAAATAAAAAACCTACCCCAACTTTAATATAGCTTTTTACCAGCTATAAACTGGAAACAAATACTAGCAGACTTCTGTGAAAAGAGTGAAGCTTAGCGTAGCACAGCTTTGCTCTTTTGGCAACTAGTCTGGCACATCTTTCCTTTTACCAGATATAGACTAGAAATGCGTGCCAGCAACCATCATTAAACACTTTTTACTAGCTATAACTAGAAACACATACCAGCAAGCTGCTGTAAAAGAGTTAAGCTGATTGTAGCACAGCTTTGCTCTTTTGGCATCCTGTCTGCCACACCACACTTGTTGTTTCTACTTGAACAGTGCTGCTTGTCTTCTGACTCTAACACCAGGTTAACTTAAAAAGTCTGGTATTTTAAGAAATGTAATGAATTTGAACATATATATGACTCTTTTTAATTGAACTAAGATGTGTACTTATCTTAGAAAGATAAATTATTGTTTTTGTAAAAACCATACCTATCCAAATATTTCAATTTTTTTCATTATAGTAAGCTGGTATACTTAATATTTCATATTTAAAATAAAATATAAAAAGTGTCTTCACCCAGATTCAAACTGATGACCTTCTGTGTGTTAGACAGATGTGATAACCAACTACACCAGGAAGTTTTTTTTAGGGGAACACAGGTTTATTAGGGTTCAGAGACAGTGTTTAAAAGGAAACACGGCCATGGGGGGAGGGAAGTGAGAGATACCAGAGGAAGGGGTAGCTGTCTGCAGGCCCTCTGTGTGCCTGTCTTTCCATTGAATGGCTCCCTCAACTATTAGGTGGGATGAGTCAACAATGGTATCCATAAGTTTCCTGTTCCCAGAAATTGTGTGGCCAAATTTGTCTGTACGGATCATAGTATTGTCCATTAGGGAGCAGAATTTCTCCTTCATGAGTGAGACCAGGTTAGGTCCATTGTCAAAGATTACATCTATATGGGTAGTGTGGATGGTCCACAGTGCAAGATAATAAGCAACTACTCAAACTACTAGGGGTTCCTGCTTGAGACTCCTCATGAAGATGTCAAACTTTGGTTGAAAATGGACAGAGAGGTTCAGCATGTGGGCAACTTCTGTCCAGAACCGCAACAAAACTATGCAACCAAAGAATTTGTGCTCCAGATTGGCATCTTTGAATGGGCAAAGCCCACAATGGCAAATTGGGTGATCCACTGAGAATGTTGATTCACTCCAGAAGGCCTTGTTGAACAGTCTCCAAGTCAAAGTCTGTGCACCAGTTGTCACCATTGGTACCCGCGTCAGGGTAGCCATTTCTTTGGGGGTGATTGTGACCATTCTGCTGGCTTCTACCCACTTGCAAACCATCTTGGGGTATTCTGGCTTGGGCTTTGGGTCCTGGATAACCTTCTTCCCACATTTGGACACCACTGTCTTCCAGCGGGTGACAATGCTCTTCATATCCAGATTGTAATTGATCTGTCTGTTTCTGTCTGCCAGATGCAAGCCCTTGAGGTCCCACTTCTGTGGACCAGCAGGATCTAGATTATTAGAGATTTCCCATTCATTGGCTTGCATTATTGCCAAGCAGCGGCGCCAGTACTCCAGAATGTCTTTGGGGGGTGTGACTCTTGTTCTCTTCAAGAACCATTGTCTTAGACCAAATGTCAAAGGGTTGGGTATTTGGATAGCCTGCGCCCAGTTAACTGCTCTGCCTGCTGCTGATGAGTCAGTATGGGCTGCTAGTAGTTCCCTTAGTCCTTTCTCCCACATCCTTCTGCAATGCTGGACATAATCTATCAGCCTCAGTCCTCCTGCTGACCTGGGGAGAGAGACCACTGCCATTTTTACGGGGGATGTATTGGGAGTATCCCACAATAAGTTGCAGGTTATGGCTGACACCTTCTTCTCAAAGGCTTTGGAGAAGGGTACAATGTGTGCTACATACCACATCTTAGAGAACACAAAGATATTGAGGGCAGTAACCCGTCCAATTACATTGAACCATAAATGACGCCACCTGTTGATCTTGTTTGTAATAGCCTTGAGAAGAATCTGTTCATTGGTCTACAGATCAATATCTGTAGAGTCAAACCACGCTCCCAAGTGTCTAAAGGCTTCACAGGCTGGGATAGGCGTGAGGCCATGCTGTGGTGCAAAGTTTGGCACATCAATTTTAACCAGTGTTGTCTTCTCAATGTTGACCTTTCTGTTGGATGCCCTCTGGTAGAGCTCCAGAAGGATTTTCAGCTTTTGTGAGTCCTCCTTTGTGGTCAGGGAAACAATGGTGTCATCTGCAAAGGCAGCCATACAGAGTGCCTTCTGACTAGGATGAGTGAAGCCTCTCAGCCTAGCATTTCCAGCTGCCAAGAACAAGTTTGCTGCAAAATTGAACAGGATAAAAGACAGAGGATCCCCTTGTCTCAATCCCTGACAAATTTCAATGTTCTTGGTCAGGTCACCATTGACAATAACGCGCGCCTGAAGGTTCAGGTACAGCGTCTTTATCCAACAGATCCATTCCTCCAGCAGGTTCACAGCCTGCATACTTGCATAGAGATATGACCATGATACACAATTGTGCAACTTCTCCATGCCCAGAAATAGCAGGTAGCCCTTATTTGATTTAACCCTATTCTGGAGGGCATTCTGAACCATGTGAATATTATCCCAGATGGAGCGGCCCCAAACAAAGCCAAACTGCATTGGGTGTAGGATCACATCAGCAATCTTCATGATTCTGTTAGACAGAATCTGGGTCAGCAGTTTGTAATCCGCGTTGGACAACCAAATTGGTCTCCAGTTCTTAATATTGCTCCTATGACCCTTGTTCTTGAAGAGGAGGCAAATTGACACCTCATTCCCCTCAGGAAATTGGGTGGCTGAGGAAAGGACATAGTTGAAAAGTCTAGTCAGATGGGGTGCTATCAGATTTCTAATAGGCTTATACACATCTTCTGGAATACAGTCTGGACCTGGTGTTTTGCCATTTGGGGACTCTTTAATGGATGCAAGAGTCTTCTCCAGTGTGATTTCTGCTGTCAGAGGTCCACACATTGCCGGGGGACATTGTGTGAGCTCTGGACCAGCCTCTGTCATTAGTGAAGAGAGGGCATCATTATCCACATCTGCATGAGAATACAGACTGGAGTAGAACTCTTGTATCTTCTTCTTAATCACATATTTGTCTTTAGATTTCAGACCACACCCTGTATCAATCTCAGTGAAAGGAGACCCTCTCTGACATTGAGCAAGGCTTCATGGTCCGTCCTTTATAGATGTACCAAAGCTACAATGGAATTTATATGTTGCGTTGGTCCAACAGCGCTTCTCAATGATCATCTGCAGCTTTTTGATTTGGCAATGGAGAGTGTTGAACTTCAGAATGTCCTTCTTGGCCAATTTCTTATATTCTTTCTCCAAAGCATGCAGTGTTGTGAGCTCATTGTTCTGCTGCCTCCTCTGAAAGGAGATGGTGGATGATCAAATCTCCCTTTTGATGCCCAACCATGTGTCACTGGGTGACTGCACTGGGCCCATCTGGGGGGAGGTTGTTACCAGGATGGCTCTCTCAATCATCTCCTTCCACTTAAGGTTACAAAATTTGGACAGTTGTATGACCCACTGTTGTGTAGCACATTGGGTGACACCTTAGTCCCAATCAATATACACAATATGGTGGTCCAAGATATGGGCTACCTGAACCTGGGATCCAGTAAATTCCTCTGAGATATCACCAGAGATTAAGATATGGTCCAGTATGACTCCTGACACCAGAAATCTGTCCACATAACCACACCTTGTCAGCTGGGTGAGGTCCAGGTCCTTGCTGGCAATAGTCTCAACTACCCCTTGCTCTTCCAGAAACCCCTCCATTAGGTGCACAGAGAGATGACGCCGCTGACGACATGGGTAAGTATCTCTTTGGTTATTGGTATATGTGTTGAAATCCCCACTGTAAAGAGTACGGTCAGGGAGGTCAAGTGACAACAGGATCTGCCACCCTTCCCTACTTCCCTGGGTTCCACCAGGTTCCAGGTATACACCAACAACTGTGAGTGTCTTATCATTCCTAACATCTCTGACTTTTTTCCACTAGAATTTGGCCATCTAGGTGCATAGCCACAAAGCTGATGTCAATGTTGGCTCTCAGGACCACAATTGCCATGTGATCCATCCAGAGTCTGTTCAGTTTACTCTCTCTTGACCACATGTGTGCTGCCAGGTCTGGTGAGAAGTCTGGTTTGGTTGCAAGTTGTTGAGCCTGGATCTCTGTCATGATCACCAGGTCAATATTATAATTTTTTTATATAATGTAGTTTCTCCTGCCTCAATTTCAATGTTGCAATCCCCCTCACGTTGATAGTTGCAATCCTCATAACTGGTTGCCCAACCCACAGGTATGAGGCGCTGCATCAGTGGGGGGTTTTGTTGGTTGGGGAGGTTAGGGGATGGATCAGCCATGGTGAAGGGCTATGTGCTCCACTTGCTCTTAGCAAGGAAGAGTCCTGGAGCCTTTTTAGCTGAGACCTGAGCTTCAGCCATTTCTGCAGGGCTAAAGTCCTGTTCCATGTCATCTACATCCATGGGAACAGCACAAGGGGTTTTCTTGGTAGGCTTGCTGGTTGGTTTAGGGTTCACAGTGGGCTTGGGTTCACTAGGGGGTTGGGTCTAGCAGTCTTGCTCTTCTTGGGTTTTTGGTTCCACTTATCTTCTTATTCCTTCTTCCACTCATCATGTGGTTTCTGGGTAGGGGAGTCCTGCTGGGGGAGCTCAACCTCAGACGGGGCTGTGGGATCACAGAAGAGCACTGTGACCTCATTGTCAAATATTGACACCATCACAGCCCAAGCTTTAGAGTTCCTCTGAGCCAGTGCAGCTCTAGTGGCCAGAAGTTCATGGGGATGAGAAAAACTAGAGGGCATCCATGCCACCGGGTTTGGGCAAAGAAAGGTATGATTCTTGATTCTTGTTACACCATCATCTGGCTCATAGATGATGTCCCAGTAGTAAGCCTTTTGTCTGTGATGACAGTGGCTGAGTGTATGGCCTAATCTGTAACAGAACTGACATACTTGTCTCTCTCCTTCCACTTAAACTGCAATTACCTTGGGATTCCCAGGAATATGGATGAAGCGTGGAATGGAGATCTTCTTTTCCTGAACCGTGGGAGATGGGTCCAGAAGAGCATGGATTGTAGTAGGCACAAATTTAGATGGCATTATATCTGCACATTCAGTGTGCCATGCCACTATGTCCCCATAATAGCACAGACCAATTTTGATAGTGTCTTGCACCCACACACTATCTTCACACTCAGTTGGTACGTTAGTGAAAGATATCCACTTGGTACGCTTGTTAATGAAAGAGGTCCGCTCCATTTGGATGTGTCCGCCTTTGTAACCAATGCCCTTCTTTTCTGCTTTGTCTCTAGACTCTGCATCAGGAAACCCTATATACAAGTAGTTCAGCTTGATATTGTAGTAAAAGTAAAGCTGAGCATTTGGGAACTCACTCTCAAAGAACGTCTTTATGGCCTGCATATACCCTTCATGGTCACTCTTGGGCAGTTCATGTAATGATAAGCAGATTGCATTATTTATTACTGACTTGGATGCCATACATTGCATAGCAGGGCCATTCAGTTTTTCACAAATGTATTCTTCAAAGGGCATGTTACCCTTCCATGCTCCCTTATTGCTGCACAAGGAGCTATCAGTGAACCCTTCCTACTGATCCTGACTCTTATGCTTGGGAGGACTAGCATGGGCCAGAGGTACATTCTGGCTAATCCAGAAGATTGCCTCTTCTGTGGTGTACTCCACCTTTACCCATTTGAGAAGTTCAATAGGGTCAAGGTTTTGGCAATAGAACTTGTATGCTTGTGCCAGTTCAACCCCCATGTCAGTCCAGGCCTTGGCCATGGGCCAGTCTATGTCTTTGTCCAGCCAGTCAGCAGCCTCATCAGGAGCAAAACATTCCAGGACAAATATAGCCACCTCTTGAAAGCTCTGGCCTCTTGCTGTGCACCAGTTCTGAAGATCAATAGGGCTCCACTTCTCATTCTTGAAGATGAGAGCTGCCTTAGCATCCACCTCATTGTCAATCCATTCAGCCGCTTCACCAGCTATCATGCCAGTTGAAAGAAACTCAAACGCCAACTACACCAGGAAGACAATCATTGAAAAATTTAATAAAAGGCTGCTACTAAACTCTGTAATCACACATGGTAAGGATTTAAGGTTAAAGACAATTATTCAAGATTATATGTAGTGATATTTAAAATAAATATTTGAATATAATGAATTTCAATACCATTAGCAATAAAACCTTAATTCTAGTCTATATATTAACCCAATATAATCTGTTTCCTAGACTCAATGATAAAAATATCACTTTAATATGGATCACAAAATGAGACCTGGCAAAGATAATATATTTAGATGTAAACCAATCTGAGCCCTCTAATTTAAAAATAGCTTTACAATATAATTTATATTATGTTCTAAACCATATTAATAAAGTAATTACATTTTTTCTTTTAAAAATATTTTAAGATATAAAATTATTCAGACTAAATTTTTACCCAGATCAGAAAAATCAACACAACACAGGAAAAAGGGAAACTATTTAATTTTATACTCAATTAATATAAATTTATATATTCAAAAGTATATTCTAGACAAAGTTTATTTTTTCTCATACAAGAATATTTAAAATTACTGTATGATTCATGTTAAGCATTAAAAAATGTATTTTATATTTAAGCCTTTTAATGACCATTTTTAGTTATTGCTTTTTTTTGTAACTTAAGTCCAATTGTGTAAATACCAAAAGAAATTTCAGGTTTTTTTATCATTTTTATTTCATTTATAAGTGCTTTAAAAAATTTCTTATTTTTGGGATCAAATTTAATAAAAATTTAACCATTAAGCTTTGAAAATAAAATCAATCCATAGTCTTTAAAATTATCATAAAATTCTAAAGTTTATTCCAATGATTATTTTTAATTTGTAACACATAACTAGATAAAACATTTAAATATTGGGCAGAAAGATATTCTGACAATTATTGTTCTTACAACCAATTTTCTGTCAACCAACAAAAAACACACTAGTTTTTGTCATTATGATTAAATACAAATACAAAAAACTTGTTTACTGTAAAAAATATGTAATGATTGAAAATCCTTACAACTTAAATATGATTGAGACAACTGGTATAAACACAGAGATTTCTGGTCTTTTGAAACACCTCCAAGAAGTTAAATGATTCCTCAACCTTGGCTTCCTCACATCTTCAGAATGGTATTTGTAAATAGGGAAATGCAGATTTTGGGGATTCTGGACTGGGACACTGGCCACTTAGATAAAGAGAACCATCAGAATAGCTTAGAAACAGTTGGTTAACTTCTGGATTCAAACTCAAAACCTTTTCAAAATCAACGTTCAAAAGAGATTAATCAATTAGTAATTAAGTTAGATTCTAACTTACCAAGCATTTTGAAAGCAAAAGCGGGTGCTGTTACAGCTTCAAACCCATCTAAATCAATGGAAACACGTCCTGGCCTCCGTAATAAGCTTCCAGTCAATCAGAAATTGACTTAAATCATCCTTACCAATAAGAATCAACCAGCACTAACAGGAATCATAATCAATCATCTACCAAGCCCAAACATATGATGCAGAGGCATTGCTAATCACAATACCAGCTGGTTCAAACTATACCCAGGTTAACCTGTATAGCTCCCTAACTTTTATCCAACTAGCAGGTTTGGCTGCTGCAAGCTGCATTCTGCAGTCTGCTTGGCAGCAGCCAGACATAAGTGACCAACCAGAAAATAATCACAGGGTAAATCATTCACCCCAACGTCCACCTCACATTATTCCACATTTCTAAGCCAAACTCCAAGTATTTAGTAAGTAGTATGGGGGCTTTCCCCAGTGCTCTAACAACTTCAATTTCCTGAATCAATAAATTTGGTCTCTGTTGAGAAACTGGGGTTATTGCTGGTATGTACAAAGCTACAGATAGATGTTAGCCTTGCCAATATACTTTACCTAATCCTATGCAAGAGCACTACAGACAACAATAGAATAGAACTTTGAAGATAATTACATTTATTGGGACTGGAGTACAATCTAGCCAGCAGCTGCAATCTATCTAGGTGTAACTAAGAACTTGTTTTTTTCCTTTCGGGCATCTGTATCATTATATACTGCAACAATCCTTGTCCTTGTCCTTTCAGACAGTTCTCAGTGGCTCCCTTTGCAATAGGTCCATCTTTGCTGGCTGCGCCTATCCTGATTGGCTGTCCTTAGCAAGTGTGTTGCTACTGGCTTTAGCAGGCGTACATGGCACTTCAGCTACAGCCTACACTCTTCTTGAGCTAGCCTACTGCCATTTATTGATTGGCTGTATCTTACACTCCTATTATTGCGCTGGGAAACTACACTGTATTTAGTTGACGCTTATAAATGGTCCTTAATCTGTCCTCCAACATTGGAAGGTAGAATTCTAGTATTCCATTTTTAGGGCCTAATCAGTGATCCTTTTCTGGCTGGTGAGCCTTCTGCTTATTAATGCAACAGGTTGAATTGGAGATTATATGCCATATAATGACAGAACCAATCCAGTATCAACTTGTGGATTATCTGCCATGTAATGCTGACCTAAACTGTTAAGAAACCCAATTATACTCCGTGTAATGCTGACCCAAACTCAGTATTTCCTTGACATATGCTCATCACTTGTTTGATACATTTATATACACCCATCAGGCTGTGTGGGGCTGAGTTGATACAACGTCCAGTAGGATGGTATGAGCAATATACAGTTGATGATTTAGTGATTACACGGCGTGTAATCAATGATAACCACTATATTGACTAACGTTTATACGGTGTATAATAGCCATATCAATTGTAATAAACTAGTAATTATACAGTGTATAATTACTACACATTGGAATGATAATCAGTGATAATACGGCATATAATTGTTGCATCTATCATAATAAACTAACAATTACACGGCGTATAACTGCCATATCCATTATAATATGTTGATGATTATACAGCGTATAATTAATACACTTAATAGAATATTGACCTAGTGATAATACAGTGTGTAACTGATAAAGATCTGCGTGCAATGATTAGCCTGATCATTTGTGGTTAATCAGCCTAATCTCACATTTCTCCCCTCTTGACCATAAATAGGGAGGGTAAGAAGAGAGTTTGGCATATGGCTTTTTCAACAACTTCCTCCTGCCTCAGTACTAAGGAAGAGTATCAGGAGTTCCTGGCGTCTATGACAGAGGAGTATTATCAGGAGTTCAGTTGGCAAAGCAAAGAGGCGCGCTATCTCCAGTTTTACGGCTGGTGTTCACTGCATGCTCACTAGAGCAATACTTGTTCAGAGTTGTCCTTGGCTACCACTGTGGTAACCAATCCTTTTCAGCGTCCTCCCAGTCCTATCTTGGAGCAAGAGGTTGAACAGTAGGATTGTTGTGTTTGGCTTCAGGGGACAACATCCTGGAGGACATGGCAGGAAATCTTTATAACAAAATATTTGAGGTTCAAAGCTAGCCTTGGGTTAGCCTTCAGGGCAAAATTAAGGACACATACATTAATTTCCTGGAAAATGATATTTAAAAGTCATTTTGGCAGGAAGGACAGGAAAAGCTTGAAGATTATAAACGCCAACACAAATGTGGATAAACTTGTCTTTATTAGGAGTAATGATTCTACTTTAAATAGTAGGCAAGGGACAGTGATCACTCATTAGGAAGAAATAGTGGCTGAGGGGGTCATGTTGGAATGAGGTCATACCAGGATCAATCACAGACAGGTACAATAATCCAGAATGGGTGGATATTGAATCAGACGCATTTGCAGAAGGCAAGGAATTTCCAAAGTTGAACGTGAACCCAGCCAGATCTTTGCAACTATCACAATTTAAAGGCCATATCAAAATAGCAGTAATTGCGCAATTTCCAACATCTCCCCCTCAAGATTGGACACAGGGAGGTGGTATTTGCGGAGAAACTTGGAACAAACACAGGCAAAAGGACATCCAGAAGACAGCAGTTTCACTGTATACTCAACACCCTTCTTAAAGGTGACCTCACAGGGCCCAACCTAGAGGGAATCCAGCTTATGGGCTCTACTACCTGTGTGATTCTGGTAGTAGAGAACTAGATCACCTATTTGATACTCAGGGAGGGGGGCTCTAGTAGCATTGGACAGGGAGAGCTCCAGGGGCTTAACCTTGTAAGCAGTAGAGTAAGCAGTTGCCTTGATGTCAATGATATGATTGGTTAAGTCTCTAACATGGGCTTCAGGATTTGCAGACATATCAAATTTGATTAAAGGGGTCCCAAGATTGAGGGGGTAGCTTCCTCACGTCCATACAGCATGGCAAAAGGGGACTGGCCTGTCACGCAGTGCCTACTGAGTTGGTAAGCAAGGAGGGCAGCAGGGAGGAACATATCCCAATTGGCAGCGTCAGAGAGCGTGAGCTTTCTCTTTATGGACACCAGAGAGGAGTTTGCTTGTTTGACAGTTCCATTGGTGGAGGGGTTATAAGGCGCAGAGAACAATTGGTGAGTTCCCATAGCTTTGACAATAGAAGTGATGAGACAAGCATTAAAGTTGGTACCATTGTCAGAGAGAAGGACTTGAGGGCAGCCATGTCAATAGAAAATGTCTTGCAGCAAGAAAGTAGCCGTGGTCTTAGCAGTTATATCTTTTGTTGCTCTGGCTTTAACCCACTTGCTAAAGTGGTCTACAGCAACCAAGATGAATCAACATCCAGACCTAGACCAAGGGAAAGGCCCAACAGCATCAATACTCACTGTGTGGAAGGCATGCTTTGGGGGGATGAATTTGAACTGGTTTTGGGACAGGCAAGGGCGTTGGAGTTGACAGGAGTGACAGGAAGCAAGGACATCAGGGATCAGGAGACGCATGTTCTCCCAATAGAAGTTCTTGCACAACCAGTCATGAGTTTTGGCTATGCCTCCATGGCCAGTGTCAATGTGAGCTTGGAGGATGATGGCTATCCTCATGCTAGGGCAAATGTAGGGTAGGTAGGCATTGTTAACCTTTTTGAAGAGTTGTCTATTGCAAATAACAGTGTCCTTGGATGGGGTCTGTATTACCAAGCAGATGTCTTCTGGATCAGTGGTCCAAGAGTCAGGATACGCTATTAACTTGTATAGACAATCAGCTTCAGCAGGATGGATAGCTAGGATTGGCATTCTGAACAGACCATCAGCGTTCTGATGTTAGGCCCCAGGACAGTGTATCACAGTGAAATTGTATCCTTGTAGACGCAGAGCCCAACATGCTAGTTGACCTTCAGGCTCCTTTAACTGCTGCAGCCATTTGAGGGAGGAGTGATCTGTGACTACTGTGAAGTGGGTCCCATAGATATAATGCCAAAACTGTTTCACTGCATGCAGCACTGCCAAACATTCCTTCTCAGTGATGCTGTAGTTCTTCTTGTGCTTATTGAGGACCCTTGACAAGTAGGCTATAGGTCAATCCATGCCTTCATTGTCAAGTTGGGCAAGGATGGCACCCACAGCTACTCCACTAGTGTCAGTGTACAAGATAAACTCTTTATCATAATCATGATAGACTAGGATAGGAGCCTCCTTGAGCTTGGCCTTCAGTGCTTCAAATGCTTGTTGTTGGCTGTCAGTCCATTCAAAGGGGATGTTGAAAAGCAGTTGGACAAGGGGTTCACTCAGTTCAGCAAAGTCAGGTATGAAATGTCAGTAGTAGCCCATCATACCAAGGAATACTTGAGCCTCTCAAAGATTTGTGGGAGGTAGCATCTTTTCAATGGCTTCCACCTTATTATTCATGGGGCATATTCCAGTTTGAGTGACCTCGTGACCTAAGAACTCAAGACGTTCCTTGAAGAAGGAGCACTTGGAGGGTTTAAGTTTCAAGCCAGCTTTGCAAATCTTGATGAAGACAGCCTTGAGGTGTTCCAAGTGATTGGTAAAGGTAGCGCTGAACACAGGGATATCATCAAGGTATACAAGGACACAAGAGAGCTTTAGGTCTCACAGAATGGAGCCCATAGTCCGTTGAAATGTAGCAGGGGCATTGCAGAGTCCCTGGGACATTTGAGTGGGTTCAAAAAGGCCTTCTGAAGTGATAAGAGCAGCCTTTTCTTGATCTTCAGGAGATAAGTCAACTTGCCAGTATCCAGAAGCTAGATTCATGGCTGAGAAAAACTTGGAACCACCCAGCCGTCTAAGTGCATTGTCAATTCTGGGCAAGGGGTATGAGTCTTTCTTAGTGAGAGAGTTCAGGCAACAATAGTCCATTACAATGCAATGTCTGCCATCTTTCTTCTTGAGAATCAGTAACAGGGAAGCCCACAAACTTTGGGAAGGAGCTAGTAATCTGGTGTCCAGAAGTTGTTTGAGTTCTTTAGACACCTGAGCATCTTCCACCCTAATACAGTGGTATGGTTTGGCACAAAAAGGGGCAAATTCCCAGTATCAATCTGATGGATGACCCCTTTAGCTAGGCCATAGTCTGTAGGACCAGAGGCAAAGATGTTGCTGAACTGATTGAGTAGGTCCAACAGGTCTTTTTACTGAACAGGAGACAGTTGGGGAAAATCAGCAGCAGTGAACAACAAGAGAACTTGAGGATTGTCCTCAGGTAGATTAAAATCACTGAACGTTCTGAAGGGGTATAGGGAGGCCACCTGTTCTGCTCCCAGTATACAACCATGCCCTACAACTTGGCCTTAGGTCACCTGCATGGGTAGGGCTGTCAGGTTGGCAAGCAGTAATTGTACAGGCTTTTTGTGGGCTCAATCTAAAATCCCAGGACACAAGCAGGGCTCTGTACAACTTAAGGATTCAGGTGAGTAAAGTTCCAAGAATGACTTTTCAGGTAGCTCATAAGAAATCTGGGAATTAATCACCACTTGAGAGCCTGGGGGTGGTGCTAGCCGCTGGTGCTAGCAGAGGTACCCCTTCTTCCGCAGGGCAGGAAGGAGGAGGGGTACGCATGTTGGAGGAGTGGGTCCTATACTTGAGAGAGAAGATACCTGTAGGGTACTCAAGAACGTAAGTTTTAAGACGTTTTCTGGGGAGGCGCAGAGGCACCTCAAAAATCAAAGGAACCTTATATCCCAAGAGCAAAAGGTATCCATCTTGTAAGTTTACAATCCCATTATACTCTTGGAGGAACTTTGTACCAACCAAGAGGTCATAGCTTTTTTTTCTCAAGGACTACAGCAGGGGAAGCAATAAGGAGTTTCCCAAACCTCATGGGCAGAGCAGAATAGGCACCAATGGCCTGTGTCTGTGCCATACCAGCTGTGCCATATGACTGTGTGTAGTTGAGGTCAGGGGCCAAATTAAGTTTCTTCATTAGTTTGGAAGATACCACGTTGACTGGGGAACCCGTGTCCAAGATGGCTTTTATCTTAACCTTTTGGATTGATACTTTCACGTGGGTTGTATATTTCTCAAAGGGGGGAAAGACTGGTAACACATCTTGCACAACTTCTAACTCCTTTTCCCATTTAGCTAGCATGCATTGTAACACAGGATCTCCTTATATGTAGTCTGTAGCGGGAGAGATACAGTCACATTTTGAAAGAGAGCGTTGGCTAGTTTGGCAGCCTCCTTGGAGGAGTCAACCAAGACGGGAGGTTGATGGGCTTGAGCTAGGTAAGGGCAAGACACCATAGACTTAGCTTCACTTGCAGGTACTCAGGAAACAGTGGTAGTCTTCCCAGAGCAAAGCTTGTATGAGACAGAGATAGTTTCCGGAGCAGCCAAGTCAGAATAGCCATAACTATCAGAATTTTCAGGCTCTGAATCACTGGAGAGATTTTGAAACAGATAAAGGATAGTTGGGCCAGAGGAAGACGGAACTTCCTCATCAGACAGAGGATCAGGGAGAGATGGGGGAGATTGGTCAGCAGAGAGTGTCTCTGTCTCTAAGCTGACCTCTCTTTTTCTGCCTGTTCCTTGGGGTCACAACCTTCCACTCAAGGATTAGTTCAAGTTCATGAGTGGTGCCTGATTTGGCCACAGTTATTACAACCTTGCCTCTTAGCCTGTCCACCAGCACCCAGGGTCATTATGCGCAGAGTACAAGAGGTAGTTCCAGCATTGCTGGCCTTATTTTTGCGTACCACCGTTCCTCCATGGGTCAAATGCATGTCTTGTAAGAGAGTCTTAATACTCTTCATGGAAGTGAGCAAAGACTTTGTGCCTTAAAGTTTAGGCATAAAAGCTGGTTCACTTTCAAAGCATTTGAGCAAGCCGTGTAGGCTTCCCAGGGAGTTAGCTGTTGACTGGTGATTAACTGTTGGCCTTCAATGTAGAAACAATCAGCAAACTTGGCCAGGGCCTCCTTGGGCTTGAAAGAAATTTGCATAAAGGCATCCTTCTTGACCTCCAAGCTGAGATCTCCTCCAAATTCCTCAATAAGGAGGCGCTTCATGTCTTCCCAAGTAACAATGGAGGGTGTGACAGATCCAGGAAATTCATGCTTGCTTTTTTATTATCCTGGTCTTACTCTTTTAAGGTTTGACAGGGAATCCTTAATTTAAGTTTTGATGAGCTTGGATTTCAGACAAGCAATCTTGGTGTTAAACTTGTTACCATCTGGTGATCACTTCCACATTTTTTGCTTCCCATAGTCTTAGCTGCAGACCATATCTTTCATTCCATGGTAGTCTTATTTCAGTTAAAATCCAAAAACACAAAGCATAAAAAGATTGAGGGTAAATCAACCATTGTCATACATAAGTATCATTTTTTATTAATTATTATCATGTTTCCATTATATACCAATTGGGGTACATTTGGCTGAAAACCCCTCCGGTTCTGGAATCACACTGGGATTCCTATCATGTAGTTTATGACATAACAGCGTCATCTAATCCAGATCTTTACCAAAAAGATTTTCACACTCTTAACCTATAAGAATGTGCTCTAATACATTCCAGAATCACCTGATTCTTTCTGTGGAAATGTATTTCTTTGGCTTGAAGCATTCCAGACTTCCGGCTCCAAAACCCTATGGAATATATGTATTCCTGATCCAAGCTATCAGTGTTCCAACTGAGAACCAGCTGATCAATCCTGAATGCATAGACACCATTGTCTACATTTAGTTATTTTTGCATTTAATGGTTTTTTGCGTTGAAAACCCATTAAAACACTTTGAAACTCAAACCAGGCGCCGCGGTGGCGCCCAGAAACTTTCCCAGGTGGTGCCCCAGCGCCTGAAAAAATTTGATAGTGGCGCCTTGGCGCCTTGCAAATCCATTAGGTGGCGCTTTTAACCTAATTAATTTGCCAAAACGGCGCTTTTAAACCATAATTTGGGGGTTTACTTTTGGCTAACCTTAACCAAACTTCTTGACACAGTCAAGCCATTAAGCAATATAATTAAATCCTCATTAATTATATTCCAAGCATATATTAATTAACCTTCCCAGTTAATTAATCCATTTGAAGACAACAAGTCTTCACTTGACACAGTCAAGTCCTTTTTGGCCCTATTATTAAATCCTCATTAATCATATTCCAGGGTATCAATTAATTAACCTTCCCAGTTAATCAATCAGTTTAAGACACCTAGCCTTTACTTGACACAGTCAAGTCTATTTTAGCCCTATGATTAAATCCTCATCAATCATATTCCAGGGTATAAAATAATTAACCTTCCCAGTTAATAAATTACGTTTGAGACACCTAGCCTCATAATCTGAATCATTCAGATTATTCATTATGGTCCTCAATTAGTACAGCCTAATTGATTCTTGGGTGTCAATTAACCTCCATGGTTAATTAAATGGTTTGAGACACCTAGTTTCATAATCTGAACCATTCAGATCTTCATTTTGGCCCTCAATTAGTACAGCCTAATTGATTCCTGGGTATCAATTAACCTTCATGGTTAATTAGACAATTTGAGACACCTAGTCTCATAATATGAACCGTTCAGATTATTCAGTACGGCCCTCAATAGTAAATCCTAATTGATTCCTGGGTATCATTGCTACACTGGAAAGTCTCTCCAAGGCCAATCCTTTTGTTTTTGAATTTCAACCTATGAAATTCATCACAGTTCAACCTCTTTGTGAAACCACAGCCCAATGTGACTGTAGTACAGTCACAGAGGGGAGCTTGGGACCACAACTTCCTGGAAAGTGGGATGAAGACAGATGAGGATGTATTCTTTCTTGAGCTTGTTGGTAGCCCTTTGCATTGCAGTTTTGTAAATGGTTAGAAAGGCGGCAATGGTAGAGGTTTTTGGATCAAATATCTGTTTGAAGGTTGGTTTGTAGTTCAGGTCAATGGACAAGGACAAGGACTGACTGTTTTCACCAGGGTTGAGGACGTTAATATGAGGGTTGCTTTCAAACTTGGACTCAGCAGCAGGTTGTCTAGCCCTGAGGAGTCAAAGGCTTTCCTCTAGAGTGTCCAAGGTAGAGCTGTTCTGTCCACTAATATCTCTGGCAGTGGCGGCAGCAGTCCCAAACTTGTCAATCTTGATTTGTTGTACTGCCAAGGTGCCAGCAATCTCATTGACACAAGTAGTCAGAAAAGTGGCCTGAGTGATCAATGGGGCAACTTGCCCATTTAGGGTCATGGTAAAGTGGGAGAGGTTTTGGACCTCTCTTTCCAACGCGTCCTGTCTATCAGCTACATCATTTGTCACTTTGGCAAGTTGATCTAGTGCACGCGCACAGTTGACCTGGGGTTGACCTTCCAGACCAGGGCAACAACCATGATTGTCCTGAGCAGGAGTATTAACAACTTCACCTTCCTCTTCCTCTTCAGATTCAGATGACAGATCCTCAGAGTTAGAGAGGTGCTGTCTTAAGTACTCAATTTTGCCTTGTAAGGTAGCCACCTGATCAGTGAGGGAGCCAATACAAGGGTCAGGCATTGGATTGACTGGAGGGGGGTTCTGCACAGAAGCTTGACGTTGAGTGGTAGCCTTGAGTTTGGCAATTGCCTCCCATAACTTGGTTTCAAAATCAGATGGGGTCTTGACAGGAGGAGCAGGAGGAGTCACCTCAATAGACGCTACCCTGTCATCCACATAATTTTACACCTGGTATAGTGTGTTGCCTAGTGCAGCCTTTTCCAGACCATACTGATGCTTTATATGGTGGTCCCAAATATTGACATGAGCTCCTATCAATTTTAGTTTCAAGTTGACATGCTCTATGAACTTATTAAGCTCATTAACCAGAGTCTCAAAATCCTGGTGATGGTTTAGCAGAAAGGCCTCAATTTTCTCACGCCACGCTGCCTGATGTTCATCCAATTTTCATAGTCAATCATTTATGTATCCAGGCAGCAAGGAACAAAGGGAGTTCAGGGAGGCGGTTAGGTACTTCTGTGACGCCAATGAGTTGCGCTGGTTATCAGAAATACAAGCAAAGAGACTGTGTGACCATTCTTAGTAGACCATATTTTGAGCATGATTATTTGATACAGCGGTGGCTACAGCATCTAATAGTTGATTCTGGGATCCTAAGGCAAGTTGGTGGTGAACTAGGGCAGGCTGGATGAACCAGATAACTAACACACCCATTAGTATCCATGGATTCCATCAACGCGGGGGGAGACCAAAGTCCAAAAGGAAAAAGTACAGGTCTTCAGAAATGTACCCAGGACAGAGGCCAGGGATATAGTGCATGGCTACCATGCCATATTGAAGAAGGGAGCGGGAGGCAGCACAAGCTTGCTTGTAATTGAGAGAGAAAGCGGGAAGGGGGCCCACACGGGCCCAGGAGACAGAACAAATACATAGGAGTTGAGGGGGCATCAGTGATGTCTTCTTCTAGAGGGGGACTAGAAATTTTAGGTTGATTGGGTACTTCAGAAACAAAGGGAGAAGGACCAGAGAATGCTTGTGGGAACAGGGTAACCAAGGGGCTTGCAGTCCTTGTAGTGAGCACCATTTTGTTGTGTTTGGCTCCAGGGGACAACATCCTGGAGGACACAGCAGAAATCTTTATAACAAAAGATTTGAGGTTTGAAGCTAGCCTTGGGTTAGCCTTCAGGGCAAAATTAAGGACACATACCTTAATTTCCTGGAAAACAAGATGTAAAAGTCCTTTTGGCAGGAAGGATAGGAAAAGCTTGAAGATTATAAACGCCAACGCAAATGTGGATAAACTTGGTTTTATTAGGAATAATGATTCTACTTTAAATAGTAGGCAAGGGACAGTGATCACTCATTAGGAAGACAGAGTGGCTGAGGGGGTCACGTTGGGATGAGGTCATACCAGGATCAATCACAGACAGGTACAATAATCCGGAATGGGTGGATATTGAACCAGACCCATTTGCAGAAGGCAAGGAATTTCCAAAGTTGAACGTGAACCCAGCCAGATCTTTGCAACTATCACAATTTAAAGGCCATATCAAAATAGCAGTAATTGCACAATTTATAACAAGAATCATCCTCCTCTGGTGACTGGGGGTGCTAATTGGGCTACCTCAGTGGACCCAGAGGCTTGGCAGGCCAGGGCTGTTGTTCCCTGCCCACCTACTGTACCCTACACACCTGATCTAGCCTTGCTGGGTTCCGTGGTACTCACGTACAATCCCAATCACATGGACTTTGAGGTGAATGGCCTGTTCCAAGGCTATGAGCTTTTAAGCAAGTTCCTCTTTGTTCTTCTGTCTTGTGGGCGGGGGACAGATATTCACTCCCATCTTTGCTACTCTGAACAATACTGCCCTCCTACTGTTTGTTCTGTGGCCCTTTGTGAGCTGGCCTGGCCTCTGGAGGGGGTCTTAGTGGAGCTGCCTTGCTCTAATGTGGCATTGTATGCCAAGTACGCACAGGTGATAGATTTCAACTGTGCAGTAGTGCAAGTCTGGTCCCGTGCTTGGGGGCCCAGTCCCAACTCTACCCATCAGTGGGGTCTTTGGCATTCTGATAACCAGCATAATTGGCTGGCTGCTGCCATCAACTTGACCCTGGAAAAGCTGGAGACTGGGGATTCCACCCAGTATCTTCCTTATATGGCTTTGTTGGGGAACCTTTTTCTAGTCCCAAAGCCTTTGCTTCCTTGTGGTTCCTTGGCCTAGATGCAGACCATATTGGAGCTCTACCAATGTGAAGTGTTGCATTGCCAATGTGGTCTTCCGGCCAACTATCCTTCTGAGAGGTTTATTGTGGAGTTCCTGGTGTTGGGGGCGTGCTTCCCCATTGAGTGTGGACTGGGTTGCCTAGCAGATGGGGAGTGTGACAGAAATCACTGAATAATATGAAGATGCTTCTAAGTGATGGGGAATTACCACTCAAATCCACATAGAATTGATGATAACCAACAACACACCTCAGATATTTTTTGTGAAATTTCCAAATGTAACTCCAGGATTAAGTAGAACAATTAATTCTAACCAAAGTAGTCCAAGATAAATGACCTGGGAAAGCATCAGTGCATCTTCAGCGTAAAATTCTGGGCATTGGGAATTAACACAATTTTCATTTTCAAGAATGGGGGGAGGAGCTGCAAAATTGGCTGGCATGAAATTGACATTAGGAGGCGCCAACAACAAAGTTCCAGTTGAAAGGCCCCATCTTCCAGAAATGATTTGGTTCAGAATCAGATTGTACAGAATATAACGCAACAACCCAATCACAGGATGCATTTTTAAAATTGAAATTAGAACTTGGGATAAATGATTTTTATTGAGTAAAGTTAGGAGGACTCAACTCTTAGAGTTGAAACAGGGAAAATTATTCAATATATATCAGAAAAATTGACTAAGCAATATCACCTGATTCCTGACCTCCTATTCCTTCCACATTGTCAAGTAAGTATCTGGTCCAGGCTGCAAAGAACCCTTGTATGACTAGTTTCTGACAACCATGCTGATTAACAAGCTCATATCAGGTGACCCTCATATTACGCCAATTTATCAACATCAGTTTGAAAGGGGGAGCTGGTTTCAGCTAGCAGACTGGAGCAGCCGTGACCCATTTTTGATCAACTTTTTAGTTTAAATCCGTTAACTTGGGTTAATTTTGATACAGGTTTCCCAGCTTTTTGATCCTTCTTACTTGGACAGACAATACCTGGCATTATGGAACCTACTGTGACAGGGAGCTGGCCCTGACTGCGCCCATTATGCACTGGTAGCAGCTCTCCCCTGAGGTACAACATATGTGGCTTTGGAACGTTGTTGTCCTGTACCAGGTGGTGGCCATCCACACTTTTGATGACTATGTGGAGGCTACCACACATCATGTCCCTGAGGAGCCTGAGGATGGCACTCAGTAATAAAAGTTTGTAGGACTAACTCTGCTTTCAATATAATGCACTTTTATCATTTTATACCTTTGTTATTATAATATATGAGTTGTCATTTTTTGCTTATTATTTCTTGTGGTAAGATCAAGAGGGTGTTTAATTAGGCCCTTCCTTTGGGGTGCAGAATGAAAATAGAAACTTTGCATGTACAAGGTTGAATATGTGTCCACTATCCTTATCCTTGATGGCTTAGGCGTCAGGTGAGGTTTTCTCTATGATCTCAAAGGGGCCTACCCATAGATTGTCTAGTTTTTGGGATATAACCGCCCCTTGAGTGTCGCAGAATGCAACCCCCTCCCCTACCTCAAAAGAAGGCAGTGGGGCTCTATTAGTGGAGTTATCTCAAATCTGGCTTGGGTCTTGGAACCGTGTTGCTAAAAGCAGATGCCTGCAATTTGATGAGGGTTTTGGCCAGTTGTCCTAGGTACCAAATGTAGGAAAATTGCCCAGGGTCACCTGTGGCTGAGTATAAGATGGGTGCAATGGCAGGGTGGCGGCCATACATCAGCTGAAACAGAGACGCTCCTGTGGTAGAGTGAAGCAAGATGTTGTACGCAAACACTGCTGCTCCTAAGTATGTTTCCCAGGAAGATGTACACAATGAAGCTAATTTCTGGAGGATCTGGGTTAGGGTACCATTGACGTGTTCCACCATCCTGTTGGTTTCAGGGGGGTATGGAGTGGAGAGTACCCCTTGAACTCCCATGAGGTTGTTCACTCTTGATATTACTGAGGCTGTAAAGTTAGTCCCATTATCTGAGAGTAGGAACTGTGGGCAGCCGTGGCGGAGTACAATGGCATCCAAGACAAATTATGCAGTATAATGAGCATCTACCTTCCTTATAGGCCAGGCTTCCACCCACTTAGTGAGGTGATCTATAGCCACTATCACATAACAAAAGCCAGGCCTGCTATGTAGGAGTGGTCCCACTACATCCATTGATATGGTATGCCAGGCAAAATGGGGTTGTACCATTAGACAAGTTGTGCTTTTCTGTAGTGGCTTATTCCCTTGGCACTCAATGAAGCAGTCAATTGTCTCTTTGATGTCAAAATTCATTGCTTCCCAGAAGTTGGTGCAAGACAGGATCTCCTTGGTCTTCCAAAAGGCACCATGACCTGTTGCCTTATGAGCAGCCATAACAATGATAGTTATTTGGAGGGAGGAGGGAATATGTGTTCCTTGCCATTCACCAGCTTCTATAGCACACCGTTGTGTAGTACTGTATTTTTTCAAAGATCCTGTAGGATATGCTGCACTTTCTTGGGCTTGTTGCTAAACTTCCCAGTCATCATTTTGTGGTACAGTTGACCGCTAATGGGCTCACTAGGGCCACGGTGGGTAAGTGGGATAGGAAGTCTGTGTTCTGGTGCTTGCTGCCAGGGCAGTGGAGAATTTTGTAATCCAAGGCCTTTAGTTTCAACACTCATTGGGAAAGTTGGCCTTCTGGTTCCTTGAGGCTCTGGAGCCAAGCTAGGGACGCGTGGTCAGTGACCACTGTGAACTGTACACCATGGATGTAGACCCAAAATTGCTTGCATTCATAGATGACTGCCAGGCATTTGCGCTGTCACTGTATAGTTGTGCTCCTGAATGTTTAGTGTTCCACTAGTGTATGCCACAGGGTGTTTGAAACCCTTGTTGTCAAGTTGGGATAGTACAGCCCCAACTGCTGTAAGTGAGGCATTGGTATGGATCACAAAGGGTCTGTCAAAGTCTGGGTACATCATTACAGGGTTGCTTGACAAGGTCAGGCGTAGTTTGTCAAAGTCTCCTTGACATTGCTTACTCCATACAAAATCAACTCCTGATTTCAGCAAGTGGAAGAGAGGTTCTCCAATGGCTGCAAAGCAGGAGATGAAATGTTGATAATAACCAATCATTCCCAAGAATACCTGTATGTCATGTTTTGACTCAGGTTGCTTCATCTTAGATATGGCTTTGGTTTTTGAAGGCTGGGGATGCAGGCTTTGACTGTTTATAACAAAGCCCAGGTATTCCAGCTGGTCTTTAAAGAACTGGCATTTGTGTGGCTTTATCTTAAGATTGGCAGCTGCTAGCCTCTTGAAGACCTCTTCCAAGTGAGCTAGATGCTCAGTGAAAGTCCTAGAGAAGACATTGATGTCGTCCAAGTACACTAGGACACAGGAGGGCTTAAGGTCACCAAGGATGGTGCACATTGCTTGCTGGAAGGTTGCAGGGGCATTGCACAGCCCTTGCGGCATCCTTGACGGTTGGGATAGTCCTTGTGAGGTTATGGTGGCGCATTTTTCTTGTTCTTTGGGGGGTAGTTTGATCTGCCAATAGCCCAATATGAGGTCCATGGCAGAGAAGTACTTGGCACCCCCAAGGCAGTCTAATGTTTCATCTATGCAAGGTAAGGGGTATGAGTCCTTTTTGGTGACCTTGTTGAGGTGTCAATAGTCAATGACAACTTGGTTAGAGCCATCTTTCTTCTTGACAATCAGGATAGGAGATGCCCAAGGACTTTTGGACAGGATCAGCATGCCTTGTTTCAGCAGTTTGCTGGATTCTTCTAATATGACTTCTTTGCTTGCTTTTGATTGTCATATGGGTCGCATGCAGATTGGAGGAGTAGTTCCTGTATCAATGTGGTGGGTAACTCCTTCAGCACAACCCATATCATGATTGCTTTCCGCAAAGATTGAGCGGTACTTATCAAACAGCAAAGATGCCCAAGCTTGCTCCTCAGGGTCAAGGCAGGAAAGGTCAGCTAGGGGGATAGTCAGGTAGACTGCTGGCCCAGGTTTGTCTGTTATACCCATTTCCTTGAATGTACCAAATCCCTTAACCTTGGATAGTTCCTCTGTGGTACAGAAATGTAAGAAGCCTACCACTTGGTCTTTCTTGATAGAAAGTGTCTTCTTTGTGAGGTTGGCCAAGAGGACTTGTATCTCTTGTTGGCCAGGGGTAACAATGCCTGGCGCAATGCACGGTTTGAAGCAAGAATGGCCCCAGGTTTTGGCAACTTCTCCATATAGCCCTTCAGGGACAACCACAGACAACACAGTTCTGCAATGTTCTGGTGTCCAGGCTCCAGGAAAAAGGCGGACCTGGCCCTCAGCAGAATACCCTTATGTTCCAGAATCTGTGTAGGAGGTTTACGCCTATTTTTCCCAAAAAATTTGTATTCTACAGGGACAATTCCATCATTTTAAGCCAGGTTGACAAATTTGCAGGGCTTGGGAGCGGTGTCTTGACCTTCCTTACTGAAGAACAAGGGTAAGGTCTGACTAAGGATTTCAAATGTGGTGAGACCTCAATATGTCATGGCTCCATATTTCACCAGGAAGGAGGTGCCTATGAGGAAATTGTAGGTGTTGTTTGGCAGTACAACTGCTGGGGCAGATACTGCAATGGAGCCAAATTGCATAGGTAGTGCGCTGTATGCTCCCACAGAGTAAGTGGTTTCCTTGCCAGCTGTACCAAAGGGTGATCTGTAGTCAACATCTGGGGCTATACCCAATTTCTTCACCATCTTAGTGGAGATGATGTTAAATGGAGCACCACTATCTACTATGGCTCAAATGCAATGTTTGTTAACCAATATGTCAATGTAGGTACAATCAATATAAGAGTCATTGAGGCTTTTTAATGTGTGTATCCCATTCTCCTTGTCACTCTCCAAGGTGTGGAGAAAACTTTTGCAGACATTGGAGTATGCGGACTTAAGCTTCTCCAGGGGGAAAGCTACTTGTATTGACTTCAAGTTTGGGGTGTTGTTGGAGCATGTCAAACAACAATTTTCTCTGGCATCCTGTAACTGAGCTGCATATGGTTTTGATACTTCAGCCAGGGCGGCCTCTTCTTGCTTGACTTTACTTTGGGATTGGGTAGTCACAGCATAGAGGTTGTTGGCTACAATCATATGAATTGCGTCTTCATGCAGCTCTTTGGGACAGTGGTCTTTGGGGCCAGGTTCAATAGGAACATTGAGGGATTTGGCAGAGGTTTAATTTCCCTCTTCTACTCTGCCTTGGCTTTTCCCTCAGTTGTGCTAGCAGAATAGGATTGTACAATATGTACCTTCTTGGCGTTGATCAGACACTTTGATTTCCAGTGTCCTGCTGTGTTGCAGGCAATGCAGTAGGTACCCTTCACATCAGGAGGGTGTGCAGAGGACTTAGCAGAATCATCTCTCTGGAAACGTGGTTTCTTGTAGGTTGGCTTTGGCTGTTTAGCTTGGGTCAATTGGGAGGACGAAACGTTTTGGCATGACTACAGAGACAGTCCACAATTTCTGATACATCCTTGACTTTGGCGTAGACAGGGGCCATTGCTCTGTGGAGCACTTTGTACAGGTGGGTGTCCTGCTTCATTGCAGCGCAGATGTCAAAGGTGGAGACTGTTCCAGAGCCAAGGAGTACCAACACGTCATGATAGAATCTTTCCGTGAATTCTTGCAGAGTTTTGCCTGGAGCAAACTTTATGGTGCCAAACTTGGACTTCTTGGTGAAGAGGATATCCTCCCCACCAAGCTCCTCTAGTACGGCATGTCTTGCTTCTTGATAACTCCAGCCAGTTGCAGGTAGGTGTGGAATCAGTAAGTTGACACTGACTGCGTCTAGTGTGGTGATGAGTGTGGTTGCCTTCTGGTGGTTGCCGGGGCCTCTCATGGCCATCTCAAAGAGTCTCAGGAAGGAATGTACATTTTCTTGTTTGTCAGATTTTGGGAGGTTCAGAGGTTTGAACTGTTAATTTACAGCTGTAGGCTTGGTGGGCTGGTGGGAGGAGGCAGTTGATTGTCTGTCTGTTGTATAACTACACCTTGCCCTAGGTGTGGCCTTTGGTGTGAATGGCTCTCTGGAAGGAAGGGTTGTGAATACCTCAGGGATCCCCCTGTTTGAGTGTTCCCCTTCTTCCTCAGAGGTGCCAGTGGCGTCTTCATAGTGGTCTGTGTGAATTTAGGATGAAGTTTGCCAGCTGATGGAAATGCACTTGCAGCCTTTTGTTTCTAGTAGCTGGAACTGGGCTTCCATTCTAGCCAGGCGGTCATGGACATTACTATTGTCCATCTGCAGGCTTCTTTGGCAGAGCTCAGACTCTATGCCCATGATGACTTTGGATAGGCATGACACAGCATTCTTCAAGGTCTTCTGCTCTGTTTTCAGGGCCATTATGGTCTTGTGCACTCTAGCAAACTCCTCCTCATATCCACTGATTACACTCTCCAGGGTTACTACCTTAGTCTCCAGTGTTGCAATCTTGGCACTGTTTGGGCAAGGCAGTGGTTTTGGTGTGGATGAACAGGATACCTTCAGGTGACTGTCAACTTTTGCTTCCAGTCTCTGAAAGTTGTCCAGGACATATTTTTTGAACTTATGAAGCTGCAAGCCAAGCTGTTTCACTTTCTTGTCTAGGACAATCACGCTCTGGTCCATGGTGGCTATGTTGTCTGCCATTCTCACACTGAACTTGTCTGATTCAGCACAGAACTTGTACACATCCTGTAGCCATGCCAGAGAAGCTCTGCAGGCATCCATTGCTTTGTGTACCATGGCCCTGAACTTTGTGTTTAGGATGTCAATCAGTTCATTAATTTTTGCATGTGCATTCCCCCCATGGACTGAATAGACAGGACCACAGCACACATCTCTGAAAAGGAGGCCTTGGCTGTGGCCCATTGCTCAGCCCAGTCACAACAACAGGAGAGGAGGGCATCTCCCAGGGAAGACAACTCAAGATTATGGCAGGCAGCAACAATCTGGAGTTGCTTTACAGAGGGCTGAACGGCAACAGCGCCCATGTCAACACTTTGTTGACATGGCCACTGTTGACTCAAAACTCTAACTCTCATATGTTTTTTGCTAGTTGCACCAGCTTTATTCTTTTTTTTAAAGCGTTCAGGGGTGCAAACCCAGAAAACACAAAAAAATTGTGGCAATCTTGACACAATTTAATATTAAGCTTAATAAAAAAACTTGATTTAACCAGATTTTTCCTTTACGTTCACTAATAAAAATTAGCTTATTTTTATTTGTTTTCACAACATAAAAGTGTCAATGTCAACACTTTTTAAGCCAAACTTATTTTTAATAACAAAACTGAAACATCTACAGTAAAAAAATAAGTGCACATTTAAAAATATTTTATTTATTGAATTATTATTGAAAAAGACAGTGCGCATACATTTGATTGTTGAAAGGTTCATGTTATAAATATTTATGTGGCACTTATTACGGCTTTGATATATTAGTGGATTGGTGGCTAACAGTGATCCAATAATTTAAGCGTGAGTTACTATGTAAATTACTATAGAATTTATTATTAAAAATAATGTTGACACTTGTAAATGTTGTTTATTTGCTTGTGATCATCCCCTGGGGTGGAGTTAAGCAAATTAGAGTGGTGCAATTAAGCCTAGATTGATATGTCACCTCATATAAAGAATGTTGTAAGTGACGTTGTCAACACTTTACCCTTTTCAATACTGAATACAATTTCTTAACAGCTTCATATAAGCGCAATGGTAAAATATCATATTCCCACCCCCAAAATATAATTTTTAATAAAGAAATAAAGAACCTTGATACTTTTTTAACTTATTTTCATATATTTTTTTTAATTTTTATATGTGAACAAAAACACACAGAAAACGGTTAATTTTTACTAGCCCCTGTAAATTTAATTAAGCATACTATGAAAAACATAGTAAATTTTTAAAAAATGTTGACAGTGCCAATGTTGTCAAAAATAATGTCTACAATTTTTGTAATCAACATTGAGAATTCAGCTTTTTTTACTAATTGTCACTCATAATGTTGAGGCTTTTCAGTTCTCACATATAAAACTTTATGTTTTACATAATAAAAACTTCTCATTTTTTTATATGTTGTATTTTTGACCTTTCTCTTTAATATTTTCGATTTTTAAAATGAAATCTGTATCTAAATATAATTCTTTCACATAAATATTTTAACTTTTAATTTTTTATTTAAAACTATAATAAATTAAAACCCATACAAGTATTTTTTACCTATTAAATGCCAAGAAAAGCCATCTAAGATTTACTTTTGTATATTATGCTTTTTAAGTTATTTTGTTTGTTTTTTAAATACATTGCTTTATTTTAAAACCTTTTATTTATTATTTTAGGACAAGAACACTTCAAAACAGCCCAAAGGAACCAAGCATCCTTCAAAGCCAACCAAACCCACCAAAAAGAAGCCTGTCTCATCAAAGAAGACCACTCCCAAACCACCCCCAAAGCCCTCCCCTGAGCCCTCTTGTGAGAAGAGCCCTGCTCACTCCACTGGGGGAGAGGAATCTAATGGCTCTCTTACAGAGCACAGTTTCTACAACTTGGATTCTGAAAAGGAGCCAACCAAGAAGCGGCGGCAAGGCAAAAAGACCCCACCCAAAGATAAGTCTCCTGTACATGAGGAGCACCACAATAAGCCCACTTTTGCTTCCCCACCCCCACCAAACTCCCCCCTTCAAGCTCATCTGGAGATGATTCAAAGCCCTGCCCCAATCACTTTCCTGGCTTCTGCCATGCTCCTGCTGGCCCTTGGGACCCTCTGTTGGCCCACAACATCTGCAACGTTGACGGTAAATTCAAGGTTCCCTCTTCCTTGCCCAAATACTTCCCAATCAGAGCGTAAAGGGTGGACCAGCCATGGTGTCCAATGTGTATATCTTCAGCTGCAACAATGCCAACCGGGGCTTCAAGAGCCGGCATTACACCTGTGAGGACCGCTCCTGCACAGTGCGGCTCAATACTGAGCGCTGGGACTTGGTCCAAACCATCAAGGGAAAGCATACCTGCATCATGCTCAACACTACCATAGCCTGCCTTCTCAAGTGGTATCTGGTGCAGGTGATGCCCACCTCTAAAGATCTTTCTGCCACCCAGATGGCCATGCTTGCTTGCAAGTACCTCTCCCCAACCAACTTGAAGAGGGCTCCAACTCACAATCAGTTGGTCAAGTTTGTAAATGATAGGCCTCAAGCCTCCAATCCCCTGGCTAATAGTGCCACCAGTATCAAGGACCTTATCCTCACAGATGCCCTCAAGAAGACAGAGGATGGTGAGATGTTCCTGCTCCATGACAATAGGCAGGAAGTGGAGGATAGGATTGTAGCCTACGCCACAACCCAAAACATGGAGCAGCTGAACACTGCTACCACCTGGCTGTGCAATGGAACATTTTCTATTTGCCCCTCCCTATTCAAGAAGCTTTGGGTCCTGCATGGGCAGTTTGATGACCAGTTCATCCCCCTTGTGTTCTTTCTCCTTCCTGGTGCCAAGACTGAATTCTATACCAGAGCCTTCAAGATTGTCTGGGATGTTTTGAGCTCCCTTCCCACCAACCAGCTCCCACCTCCCACTCACACCACAAGGGCCAATCCCTTCTCTGCTGAGAAGGATGAGGCTAACATAGCCGCTGAGCAGCTAGCTCATGCGCGCTCACTTGGGCAAAGGTTATCATAATGGACTTTGAGCAGGCTCAGTTCAGAGCCTTCCAGGCCACCTTCAATGGAGAAGTCCAGGGCTTCTTCTTCCATTTTAGGCAGGCCCTTGTCAAGAATCTCAAGAATGAGAAGGACCTTTTTTACAAGTATCTTAATGATGGTAAGGGGAAGTGCCACTTTGCCCTGACTCACTTTGCTGCCTTGGCTTTTGTGCACCTGGACCATACTGGGCTTGGCTTTCAGGCCCTCCTGGAGGATGCTTACATCAAGAAGTACTCCATTATCTTCAAAAGCTACCTGGATTACTCTGAGCGCCAATGGGTGGGCAAGAAGGTGACTGCCTGGAGAGGTAAGAGCGGGGCCACTGTCCCTTGGAACTTTCAAGGCGCCTGCCTCAAGGGGGAGATGAAGACCACCTCTAGCCTTGAGGTTTGGCATAAGCACCTGAAGGTCAGGTTTGGGTCAACCCCCAAGTACAACAAGTTCTTCCAGAAGCTATAAGAGGAGCAGGCCCAGACTGTCTCCAAGTTCTGCAACCTGGCCAACTGGGTGGCCCCCAAGAAGCAAAAGTCTAAGGAGCAGGACTACCAGGAGGACGTTCAGAAGGTGGTAAAGAAAAAGTATAAGGTGGCAGAGATTAAGAAGTACCTTGAAGATGTCACCACTGCTCTTGCTGGTGGCTTTGACTAACCAAATAAACTTTTCTTTGCCTATATATTTTCACTTTTAAACTTTTATTTTTTATTTTATTGGATATTACATATCTTTTTAGGTATAAATGGTAAGTTTCAGATACAGTTTTAATGTGGTTTAGTAAGAAATATCATATATTTTGTTAATTTATCTAAGCTATGTGATATTTTCAGTTATGCTTATATAAAGTATAAAAAATTAGATATAGAATTTTCTATATTTTGTAGTTATTATAATATATTAAAATCTTTATTTTTGGATCACTGGAATTTTAATTTTTATGGGAATAAAAAATAATTTTATAATAAAGAGTGTAATTTACATAGTAAACTTAAAAATAGTTGCTTATATCTCCTTATTCTTATTACTTATGGTAATTTTTATTGCAGTTTTGAATTCCCTGGGGTCATTTTAGTATAATAATGTATTTTAAAAAAAAATTATTTAAAAATGTTCAGGGCAAAGTGTTTTGTTAATTAAAAAAGTGTTGACATCCAGGAAACAGCATTAAGTAAAACTGGGCTGTCACTTTACTATATTGTTGACATTAAAAGTGTCAACATAGCCACTGTTGACACTTTTAATGTTGACATGAGCACTGTTGCCGGCTGAACAAAGCCAGCAAGGTATTCTATGGCGTGTTCTTCTCCAGCAAGGCGCTCCTGAAGGGCTTGGAATAAAGTGTTTCAATAAAGCCAGTAGAGTTGCCAACAAGTTTCCTGGTCACAGTAGTGGAAGAAGATGCTGAGGTTCTGGTCAGGTCAATCAGGGAAAGGAGGCAGAACCCATGCAGTAAAGTCTTGGCCAGCTTTACAATCTGTGTACAATTGTAGGAACCAACTAAGGTGGGACCCTCAGGGTCAGAGGGCAGAGGGGCCACAACCAAAGGGACGGTTGCGGGAGGGTGAACAACCACAGGGTTGCTCATGGAAAAGACAGGAGCACTTTCACTGTCAGATGATTCAATTCTGTACCCATGCTTATCAACAAAGCTGGGCAGAGGCAGAGCCAAGGACAATCTTTGGCAGGCGGGGACGGTTTCTGTGGGCATTGGCAGAGGCTTGATTTTGAGTGAGCACCAATGTTGATCAACTGGGGTTATTGCTGGTATGTTCAAAGCTACAGATAGATGTTAGCCTTGCAATGTACTCTACCTAATCATATTCAAGAGCACTACAGACTACAATAGAATAGAACTTTGAAGATAAGTACGTTTATTGGGACTGGAGTACAATCTAGCCAGTGGCTGCAATCTATCCAGGTGTAACTAAGAACTTGTTTTTTTCCTTTCAGGTGTCTGTATCATTATATACTGCAACAACCCTTGTCCTTGTCCTTTCATACAGTTCTCAGTGGCTGCCTTTGCAATAGGTCCATCTTTGCTGGCTGCGCTCATCCTGATTGGCTGTCCTTGGCATGTGTGTTGCTACTGGCCTTAGAAGGCGTACATGGCACTTCAGCTACAGCCTACGCTCTTCTTGAGCTAGCCTACTGTCATTTATTCATTGGCTGTATCCTAAACGCCTATTATTGTGCTGTGAAACTTTGCTGTATTTAGTTGATGCTTAGAAATTGTCTCTGTTTAGCCCTCCTACATTTAAAGGTAGAATTCTGGTATTTCATTTGTAGGGCTTAATCAGTGATCCTTTTCTGGATGGCAAGCCTTCTGCTTATTAATGCAACAGGCCAAATTGGGGATTATACGCCTTCTAATAGCAGACTTGATCCAGTATCATACCTGTGAATTATCTGCCATGTAATGCTGACCCAAACTCAGTATTTCCTTGACATATGCGCATCACTTGTTTGATACATTTATATACACCCATCAGGCTGGGTGGGGCTGAGTTGATACAACGTCCAGTAGGATGATATGTGTAATATACAGTTGATGATTTAGTGATTACACGGCGTGTAATCAATGATAATCACTATATTGACTAATGTTTATACAGTGTATAATAGCCATATCAATTATAATAAACTAGTAACTATACAGCGTATAATTACTACACATCAGAATGATAATCAGTGATAATACAGTGTATAATTGTTGCATCTATCATAATAACTAACAATTACACAGCGTATAACTGCCATATCCATTATAATATATTGGTAATTATACAGCTTATAATTACTACACTTAATAGAATATTGACCTAGTGATAATACTGCATGTAGCTGATAAAGATCTGCATGCAATGATTGGCCTTATCATTTGTGGTCAATCAGCCTAATCTCACAGTCTCCTATGCTTTACTTGGTGAATTAGTAGTTTTCTAAATTTAAATTCAGATGGACTGGAAGCAAAACTCCTTCTGCTTCTTTTCTGCCTAGCCTTATGGTATCCTTTTGCTGATGGTTGCCAATTTATTCCAATATCTGGGTCAAGAATGCTACTAAATCTTCAGCTTGGGATTACCTTTACACTAAACATTAGTTCCTGCCTATATGTGATAATACCACATCTCCTCCTCCTTCACCTCCTCCTTTGCCTCCCCCCATTATTTGTCCAAGAGCTCCTTGGTATGTCTTAACCTATGTTGCAATATACTATGGATTGACTCATTTTGCTCATTTCTTGGGTTCCTATAAGTTATGGGGATATTTGGCAAATACCTTGCTGATTGGGATTCCTTTAGGATCTTTTCTGGTGGGTTTCTATCCCACTTCTCTTCTACACTACTTAGGTTCCCTCCTACCTCATGAGTACATCCCTGCCAAAATAAAACCAATCAATTGCTAACTTTAAAAGTTGATAAAAACTTATCCTATATATTAAAATAAGCTCAAATTTTGACATAAAATAAAAACAGCTAAACCTATTAAATTTTAATAAAATTAATTTTAAATACTGAGCTATAAAAATCTATTGGAACCTTAATAAAAATAATTAAATATTTAAAAAATATATAAGAAGATAAGCAAATAGTCTATTATAAAAATTAATTGCAACTTATTTAAACTCAAAGTTCATGGCATTTGAGAACCTCTGCAGGTTTTTCAGCATTTCATCCCTCTTGTAGCCCCCATGTACCATTTTTTACATTATGACCTTCTTTAGTTCATGCTGGTCTTCTTGGAGAGGGAGAAACTCCATTTTAAATATCCCTTAATATCTCATCAGCCCTGTCTTTTGACTTCTTCAGGCCCACAAACAGCTTGCCAAAACATGACTTTCTAACTCTCACTGACTTAGCAAAGTGATTGTGATATTCTTCTAGGAAAGATGTGGTATTGGTATCCTCATTCAAGACATGCTCCACATATTTTCAACTGATCTTGTTCTTTCCTGGCCCATATATCTTCTTGATGAAATTCCCAGTCCACTGGTCCTTGAAGTAGTCAATAAATCTCACCATCAAATCCTTGTTAGCCAAATTTCATTTATCTGTATCTAATAGCTTTACTGCTTTTAAGATGGTATTTTTCTTCAGAAATTTCATGCAGGGTATCTTCCAACCATATTCTTGGTTATTAATGAGGTGTCTGAGGTGTACTTGTTATAAAGTCTCTTGAAGGTCTTCATCTTCTCAAGGAAGGCTTAGAAAAGATGGAATTAGCCTCCTTGGGTTGTACATCCAAATAACTCCTTAAATTATATAGATTGGGCAGCCTCAAAGTCAAGTAGGACTAGCTTTGGGTTCTTGAGTCTTATTGAGGCAACAGGATCCATGGAAGGCCTTTCTGCTTAAGTGGGACTTATTTTTTTGCTCCTCCAGGACTATCTTTTGGACCTCTTTCCTGATGATCTTCAGGGCATAGATATAGTTCTCCTTCTTGGTTTTAATCACAAGACAGTAGATGAGTGGCATCACTCTCTCATCTAATTCTGCATGTATGACCCAGAGACAGCTAAAGATCTTGGGTCAGATGTAAAATGTTGCATCTGATAGCCATATATCCTGTTCCTCAAGCACTCCTATATTTTTCTTAGTTGAATATATGATTATCTTCTTCTTAACCTCATTGGGATCTTACTGCAGAAGGAATAGGGACCCATCATTAGCATACTTCATTTGATCACCAATGACTAAGTCCTTTGTTGTCTCTGGGTTGTTGAGTGGGATGGAGTCATTTCTCCTTTTGTTGGTTATAAATCTGATGATTTGATGATAGTTATAATTCATGAATTTTTGAGGGTCATTGAAAATTTCCAGATATGGGTAGCTATATGATGAGAAAATATTTGCTTTCAGGGGTATGTTTTTGGCTAGGTATCACTTTAATAGGCACTTAAAAAAATTTTGGGAGGAGGAATATTATAATATCTAGGGAGAATATCAAGAAATACAAACATTTTGATCACATATATTGAGATGCATCTTTTATGCTTGCACGTGAAATTTTTATTGGCACCAGATATGTTTTTTTTCTTTAGAAGTAATATATCTCATATACAAAAGATGATCTCACCTGAAAATTCAGCATGAAGAAGATGGGAAGCTCATCAGGGATAGTAAAAGTTCTATCATTGCCACAGAATATCTTGATTTTCTGTGGATTAAAGACAGGAACATCCTTATTAACTCTTCTTATAAGATTAAGTTTATTGACTACAAATAACCAGTCTAATTATCACAGTAAGATCTTAGATATTACACAATGTATTATATTTAATGGCTATTATAAAACTAAGTAATATAAACTGTACAATTAATAGTTTGTTTTTATTAACTGACAATTACATTATGTATGATCATCAGTTTCACAGACTTATTTTGGCTGCTCACTCTATGAATATGAGTTTTTATTAATATTTCACTAACAGCCTAATGGATGTGCAAAGAAGGAGATCACAATTAAATAGCACATAATCCATTTAAAAATGCTAACTTGTATTGCAATTACACACTAAAAACCCTGAATTTAGTATAAAATCAAATGGGCTATTTAAATCATATAATCCCTAATTTAAATCAATATTTTTTAACCAAAGGTGCACCATACAAATTAGGTGCTTAATTAGAACCCTAAAATAAAAGAATAACACCAGCACTTGTCAAGTATATACTTCTGGGAATTATAGTAAACAAGAAAAAGGGGGAAATAAGAAGAGAGTGATGCTTTATTGGATATGAATATATGATAATATATAATATCATGGAAGTCAAATAATGTCCATGTACGTCATGGTAGTCATGAGGCTTATCCAAGTGATTGGTCCTCTTAAGTCACAAGGCTTGTCCAAGTTGTGTTCCGCTTAGGATTCAAAATGTTTGATCCCTGTAATAGATAGTCAAATGATATAAGTGACACCAACTTATTAATCAGTTGGGGAATCATTTGGTAAGTCACTCGTGGAATTAATTCCCCCAAAAGGGGCAATTAAAGATATTGCAACATCTCCCCCTGGGGTGCTGGAAGGTGGAACCTTAAGAATTTTCTTGAGAGTGTTTGGGATACAGGCTTGGTATTGATCCAGTTTGGTGTTGGGTACAAGGAGCTGGGAGTTATGTTGAGCTGTTATTGCTTTTTATAGACAGAAGTAGTCATGGTACATGTGCTTCAGTTCTGTTCAAGCGCCAATACCCTTGATGAGATAGGTATTGTTGGGTTTGACTTCCATGACAATACCTTGTCCTCATAACCCTGGGGCCAACTTGTGCATGTCATGATTGACAACTCAGATATTGACTCCAACTTGGAAGCACTCTTGTTGAAGTGGGATTGCTTCTCTCTCAACTCTCTTCTTCTCCATGTCTTCTTGGTCCTTTCTAGCCAGCTGTACATCAGGCTCACCATTGGCAGGTACCTTCTTGGGTAGAGATAAATGTGTTCCTGTGGTAGTACTAATGAGGGCGGGCTTTTGTCCATAGACAAGTTTATATGGGATTTTTCCCATATTGTGGCTAACTTGTGTTCTACACACCATGAGTGCTGTTGGTAAAATATCAACCCAGGCTTTTGGATTGCTAGCAGATAACTTACTGAGGGCTTCTACTAGCAAACTTTTTAGTTTTTCTGCTCTTTCATTTGCTTGCAGGTGATAGGGACTGGCTGTGATTTGCTTTATTCCATTCTTAGTGAGGTAGAATTTATATCAATGGCTTTAAGTTTGTTTCCTCCATCTGTGATCAGGAGGTCAGGTTTCCCAAACTTAGCTATGGTTTTTTTGCCAATAAATTGTATCACATCATTGCTTTGTGTTCTTTTGTAGCTTGGGCTACAGGCCATCTGGTTGCATAGTCAATATCTTTTATGATGTATTTTTTCTGGGAATTGACCCCACAATATCCAGTGACCACACTTTGAAAGGTTGTGTGATTGGCACTGGTAGTACTGACTTGGGAAGTGCCTTGAAGTGGACATACTTTTCACAGACTTTGCATTAGTCTAGTATTTCCTTGATGTTGTCCAGCATGTTGAGCCACCATTAGTGTGTCTTGAGGTATTCATGCAAGTTCCTGATACAGGTGTGTCCAAGATCTTTGTGATATCAAAGGATTTTGTTAATCTTTTGTGTTGAAAGGACGTAGGGTACAGTATTGCCACTTGGTAGTAAGCAGTGTAAGGTATCATGTATTCTTTTGAGCAGATATTTGTTCTTGGGGACTTTCTCTTGGATGTAAATTGATGTACCAGGTGGGAACCCTTCTAAGAGATTTCCCATTATTAGCATGGACCAATCAGGGTCTTCATCAGTGCATAGAAGATGTTTACTGTATAGCCTTGATTGGGCATCTGTAGTAAGCATTTCTTTGCCTGGCTTGTATTCCATTTTCATGGGGTACCTTTGTATAAGGCTCATCCATTCAGCTTGTCTTCTTGATAGATGTTATTGGTTTTTGAAGAATATCAGTGACTTTTGGTTTGTTAGTGCTTTGAATGTTTGTGCACCTTCCAGGTAACATTGCCACTTCATGAGACAGTGCACAATAGCTACCAGCTCTTTGTCATGTACTTGATATCTTTGCTCACCACCAGACAGCTTTCTTGATTCATATGCTACAGGGAGGAAGTCTTTTTCTGAATTTTGAATTTAGAGTACTCCTCCTATGGCTTAATTGGATGCATCAGTTTCTAGCTCATATATTTCTTCTTGGTTTGGGTACTGTAAGATGGGAGCGGTGACCATGTGCTCTTTTATCTGTCAGAAATGCTGGTCTCTGAGTGGTGTCCGAAAAATTTGGTTTTCTTGCCTATGATTGCAGATAGGGGCATTCAAGGCATCCCAGTCAGGGATGAATCTCCTAACATAGGCTACCATGTCCAGGAATTTACAAAGTTTACTCTTATTTTACAGTGCTGGCATGTTGGTTATGGCTCATATCTTTTCTGGGCCTGGCTTCACACTGTCCTTGCTGATAATGAGTCCTAAAAATGGGAGTTCTGTTGAAAAGAAAGTCACATTTTGAGGGCTTAGCTATCATTAGGTTTTCCTGAAGGGTGTTGAGGATCAGGTAGACGTCTTTCTAGTGTTGTTTCTTAATTGGGCTGTATATGATTATATTTTCTAGGTAGATGATTGCCCTTTTTCCAATGTGTTACTTGAAGACTTCATTCATAAAGGTTACAAAGGTGCTGGGAGCGTATGCCATACCAAAATTAAGAACCACACACTCAAAGGACCCATATTTTGTTCTGAAGGCTATTTTTGGTATATCTTCTGGTTTCACGCAAATTTGGTGATAGCCTGCTGTCAACTTAATCTTTGTGAAGACTTAAAACCTCCCAGGGAATAAAAGAGGTTGTCAATCAGAGGCAGGGGATACCTGTTCTTAATTATGACCTTGTTGATTGCCCTGCAGTCTATGACTAGGGGAGTCCTCTATCTTTCTTTGCAATAAAGAAGCCGACAGTACCAAAAGGCAATTTAGAAGATCTTATAAGTCCTTTTTCTAGCATTTTGTCAAGATAGGCTTTTAAGGTGTTTTCTTCTTGTGGTGTTAATTGATAAATAGGGTGTGCTTTGGGGAAACTTCCCTTGTGATTTTGCGAGTATATGCCTCAATTGGGTGGTAGACCTGGTAAAATTTCTTGGAAAACTGAGGGGAATTTGGATAATTTATTGTTGGATTGGGTCTTGTTCATATGAGGTCTCTACATTTTTAAAGTGAATAATATCATACATTCAGTTGTTCCAATCAATCTTGCTAGGGTCTTTTTCTTCTTCTGTTCCCTTAATTTTCACAAATACATGGTCTCTCATAAGTATGTCACAGTGGGTTGGATACACATGGTGATGAACCTCACCTCATTGTATGGTGAGGGTAGCACTATCCCAGTCAATATGAGGTTTGGTTTTCTTCATCCATTACAGACCAAGTATAACAGGGAAAGTGCCTAAAGTCAAAGTGTGGAGATCAAAATCAATAAATTGATGGATTTTTTGGTCTCCACACTTTTTTCAATAAAAAAATTCCCCAAAAAACTTAATATTTTTCTTAAATTTGAATTTTTTAAAAAAAATTATT